>WYDF02222650.1:0-21173 GCA_009867245.2 Adranes taylori
TTAGTAAATTTAGATATATTGTTAGAGGATTTCTCATTTAATTTATGATTTATTAAGGCATTGCTTATTACGATTATTAATTAATTGAATTTATGAAAGTGCCATATCACATTGTATCTAAGTAAAATCCAGATATATAAATTCCTCAGAGTTCTTCAATTATTTATTATATACAAGAATGATATGTATTAAAATTTCTGTATTATCCTGTAACTTCCTGTACTACTGTAAAATTCCAGTATAATCCTAATATGGGATGCTTTTATCTATAGAACTTCATATCCACTTGATCTTGTTTCAGTACTTGAATGAAAGCATCTAAACAAAATCTATACTCTCTTCATCTACTGGTCCTCACGCCGTTTTAGTTAACAAATAAATAATTTAAAACAATAGAAGTCAATTGGCTTTTATAATATCTAAGTGAGTATTAAAAAAATAAATTACAAACGCATATTGTACAGTATTCCTTAATATACATATTCTGTTAATGTTTTCAAATACTTTGCGTTTATTACACTATTTAAATATTTTCTTGCTTTCCTATATACGTAGCTACAGCGATATGTATATCTTCATAGTAAGATAATAAATATGTCTTTTCGTGGTAACATGAGGCATTAAAAGTAATTATGACTATAATTCATGAAATGGTCAATTGAGAATCGGTAATAATTTCATTCAATATATCAACACAGATCCGAAGTGTGTGTCGTAAAACTAAATCAATTCTTTTTAAACAAGGAAATAGTTATGGGCCATGGAATATGGGCAATGGAAAACTTTTACAAGTCTTTTGCTACAGTGGGGCTGTATTTATCAATCTAAAATTCTTTTTTTTTCATATTAGTAATTCAAGGTAGGTTTAAATAGGGTGTATGTATTTTTAGAATAAATTGACTCATAAAGATAAAATAAATAAATTGAATAGGAATATAGTAGTAACCGTACTTAAAAGTAAAGACTGATCAACCAATGAGTTGATCAATCTACTTCAAAATGATAAGCAACCCAACACATGCAACCCTGGCTTAAGTCAATCTGCAAGCACCTTTTTTTAGAAATTTTTGAGAATCAAAATACAAAATTTGAGTTCTATCTTCGTCTACATATATTTATTTAATTTAAGAAAATACATTTTCGGATGTACTTGCCATTTTAAAGCTTGAATAAATGAAATGGTAAAATCAATAAATAATAAAAGATTACAAGAGCATTGAAAGATATTAAAAATTGGAAATTTAATTACCGTAGTGGCTGACTGTACGTTGGCTGACTGCCTCGTGGTTGTTGGAGTTACACGGAAAACTCGTTATTTTGTTTTTTATGAAGTTAGCAAAAGTGTAATATTTTAGTAATAAAATGAAAGTCACTAAAGTTACTAAAGTATTACCAAATGATTTTGGAACGAAGTTTAGGGTTTCCAAATTAGAGTCACCTAGTAAATTATATCCAACAAATGTTTATCGCATTTAAAATACTGAAAATATGTTTTCCATACGTCATGTAATGGAAAACATAAGATATATTAACTAGAGATGCTGTTGAGAAGATATCAACGATAATTGCTTCAAAAAATCACCTGGTGGGAAATTTACTTGATCGTTTAAATTGTGTGAAAAAGTTTTAGAAAGAATAATTTCCAAATTTTCTGCCAGATTAAGTTTTATGCCTTTATCCATCAAGCGTAGAATCTTTCGATGTATTTCAGGATCAAAACAGTGCTCAAATGAATTAAATTATTTAATATGAAGCGCCAAAATAGGATTAGATTTAAAAGTGGTAACACAATATAAATGTTCTTTTACACAACCAGGAAAGAGTCTTCAGGTTTGGCCTATGCATGTAGTTGGTTCTGGAACATGTAGGAACTTGGTTTTTAAAAAATTTCAAAATATTTTTTTTAGAAACCAAGTTTGAAAAATATTATATTTACTAGTTTATTCGAGATGACTTTTAATTTCTTTTGTTTTTATTTGATTTTAATGAGTTTATTTGAATCGTAGATGAAAATGAAGAATAAATTTGATTTTCCATTTTTATATCTAGTTATAAACTTTAAAATAATATTGGAGGTTGGAATAAAGCTGATTGCTGCTCCTCGTATGAAATAAAGTTACTTATAAATTATTAAATCCAAAGCAATGTTAAAACTTAAAGATCTAAGAATATTTAATTTAATACATTATAATAATATTATTTGGAATCATAAATAATGTTGATTTATGTTCCAATAGAAAATGAATTTTAAATATTTAATAATCATGTACATGTTGAATCTAGTAATGTGAAACCAGAATTCAAATAATATTCTAACCAACTTATAATTGAAGACTCGCAGAGTGTCTGTGTACAATTCAAAGCGCAATATGCGTGTGAGATATTTCTAAGTAAAATGTAATTGCATTAGTTACTAACGGAAATGATTGCATTCCGATGTCCAATCGTAATATATTATACGTGCTTAATTAGAAGCATTACTTAAGTTATATTTGAATCTATAATGGAATTATTATTTTATATTAGCTTATAATATACGAGGGGAATGTAACTAGGTAGAAACGTATTTGTAAGAGAATGCATAAACACTTGACTTTAACAAGGGATCAACAGGCTGGTGTAATTTCGACCGATAATCTCTTCAGCTACTTGATTAAAGACAAGAGTCAACTAATGGCACAGACATTCTACTGCCTACAAACTGCCGGTCGAATTTACATATCCCCGTTTGTACTTATACTTCTTCTGGTCGAAATAATATCCTCCTGGGATCAACACGATCCTTATTACCAACAAAAAGAGTGCTAAGGTTAGATGGATTAGAAAAAACAATGTTATTATTGATCTTGGAAAGAATTTGTTTAATCCTAAAGGAAATCCATAAAATGGAATTGTAAAATATCTGTTTCCGCTATCAATAGAAGAGTGTTGTAGTGATGGTAATATTTTAGATTGAATATATTCTCTAATTTTATGATATTGTTTTTTGATTAAATTTAGATTATCATTCTATTGGCTATATAGACAATAGTATTCATTTCTATTTCAAAATTAGTATAAGTAAGAGGTATTGGGAACGAGTAATTAAAAAGGCCATTTTATGCGCCATTGCATGATTTGATAGATAGTCAATGTAATTATCTATCTGGGTGGGTTTTCTATAGATTTTAGAATTAATATGATGGATTTTCTAAAGTGTTACATCAAAAAAATTCATCATGTTCGAGTTCTAAAGTGAATTGTAAGGGAGGGTTAATTGAGTTAAATGAAGAAAGAATCGTCTGTACATTTTAGCTATTGCCATCTACGATAAAAAAAGATATCATCTACATACCGGGTACAGAACAAGATTTTCTTGACAAGATCATTATCTGATGATAAAAATGTCATTTCAAAGCAGTCCTGCGGGGACTGCGTTATTAAAAAAATAGTTGTAAGGGGTCACGGATATGTAGCAGCGCATGTGGGAGAAGTCACTTTAATAACCTGCTACTTCTCCCCAAACACTGATCTGCACAAGTTAGCCGAATGCCTGGATGGCTTGGAATAAGTTGCCTGAAGAGTAAGTGGAGACCGTATCATTTCAGGTGAATTGAACGCAAACTTTACGGACAGGAGAGGATACACAGTGGGCGATTTTATTTTATCCCTGGGTTTAGGTATCGGTAATCAAGGATATAAGCCGACCTTTGTTAGAAGAGAGCAGATTTCATTCATCCGTCTAGCTCTAGCCAGGCACGCAGTGTATCAGAGAATGCGAAATTTTTGGGTGGACACCAAAGATTCAGCTAGCGATCACAGATACATACGTTTCGAGATACATAACTGACAGGAGTGACAGGCCGGAGACTCAACAAATTAAAAGGTTGAGAGGTAGACTATTAGGGGTACGAACACTTTCAAGCGCACTGAGATCCATTTCTGCTGAGGATCTCAGGGGCACTGCTGAGGGAATGGCGCAAGAGCTTGTAGCGCGCGTTACTGACGCATGTGACCACAACATGCCTCTAGAACGTAAAGGATTGCGTAAACAAGTCTACTGGTGGACCCGAGAAATAGGTATCCATATAGGTATCCGCTAGATAAGGTTTAAGGGGGCTACCCATAGCAAGTGAATTTGATTGACAGTATAAATTATTATCAAATTTAAAGAAATTTTGTTTGAGGCAAATCCTCAACAAATCGACTAGGCATACAACGGTAGCAGATTCCGTTTCTGAGAAGATTAATATTTATTCTGTTATATCGATAAATTCATTGACTGGAATGTTAGTGAACAGGTTCCTGACGTCGAAGGAACAAACAAACGTCGAAGGAAATACACGTCGAAGAATACAGTTACGTGGTAGCTGAAAATTATGTAGTTTTCTTACAACTGGAGCTGAATTTTTAATCGAATATTCAAATTCATTACTTAATCTCCCTTTAAGTTGTTGTTTCACGAATTTGAAAGATTTGTAAACGTATAAATTTCAATACGAAACTAGGTGGCGGATGGGGCAGTTGTGCCCTTTGTGAATTTTTCCCAACCCGTATAGACGGATTATCATTGGTATCATTTGATATAAGTTATGCACCTTATCAGGTGGTGCCAACGAACTCTATGTAATCCCGTCTATATGGGATGATATCCCGTCTATATGGGTATATGTAGACGAAGCTAATCTTCAAACTTTTGTATATGTAAACGCCTGCTACAACAAATTGAATGTTTGGAACCAAAGCACAATCTTAGACATACCCTCCGTAATGGATTTCCTTTAACAACTTTACCAGGGAACCGAACAATAAATCATATCTCGATATTGTTGATAAATAGCTATGTTCTAAAAATGCTAATTCAACGAGAAAAAAAATTGATATGCGTTTTAAGCAAATTTGTAATTTCTTATGTCTATGGTTGTGAATTTCATTATTGGAGTATTAATATTTTTTGGCGGAAATAAAAGTGATAAGTTTGAGTCATTGGGCGAGAATTATTTGCAAATACGTTCCTTCCTTTCAAGCAAGCTTCTTGCATTTATCTAAAATGCATAACACATAAATATCAATGATAGCACTGTCCATTTTTTATTTAAATTGACGCATATTTACTGGTTTGGCTATTCAAAGTCATCACGAGGAATGAGACGGAGAAAGATAGATGCTACGAAAGATTTTTGCGCGCAAAGTTTTAAGAGAACGCGTTGGCAGTGAAACCTGCCTTTTATAATCTAAAGTCATAATTCCATGCGTTTCATCAGTCCACCTAGAAGGAGCAGATGAAGAAGGAGACGAGGAAGAGTTGTAATGCAATGTAATATCGTCGTAATATACATAACTATTATATGAATAAAGCTCAGATTAGCTGTTGAGTTATTATTGCATTTAGATGATACGGCCAATACATACCTAATAAATATGAATGGTCAGATTTACCTATTCAATATTCAGCTAATGTTTTTAGTTTAAATCAATGAATGTCGTTTTACTTATTATGACTTGCTCATTAAATAAGCACTTTTAAAAATGTCTTCTTGTTTGAGGCATCAGTCATATTTCAATGTTATAAATAAGAATTTGACGTGGTCTTTCACTGATGACATTGCTAACCAGAAACATATACCGGCATGGTTTGCTCTATCGGCCAGGTAGAGCAAACCTAATACAGCCCTGTTTTCTATAAGTTGGGTGGGTTCTAAAAGAAACTCTGATCATTTAATTTTGTTGACTAGTTTCTATGCTCAACAATGTATGCCGTCGGAATGCATTTCCATGTCATCGGCTAAATTTAACCGATTGTGGCAAAGAATTTAAACACTAAATTTAGTGGGGATAAAGTACTTGAAATGAAATGAGGCTGTATATCAACAATCTGCAATATATACATAAACTAAGAGGTCATCATAAGCTTCGATTTGTAGAGAGAAAACCCTCCTCAAATCTTTCCGGAATCCGCTCTAAGCTGAACTTCTCGAAATATGACAGAGAACAACAGAAATGCAAAATGTCCTGCTCTCTAGGCAAATTGGCCACAGTACTTCAGACCGAAATATATTATGCAACCCTCCATTGCGTACAAGAAAACATAAAAACGAAATATACTAAACGACAGATTCTTATAGTAAGCCACAATTAGGCCAGAAACGTGCCTGGACTGATGAACAAATGCATTAGTGCGATGTACAGACTGGAGCACGTAGGGGCATCCTTGCCTCACACCTATTTTCGCCTCAAACCATTCAGATACTTCCGCGTTAACTTCTGTTACTTCATATATGCTAATTAACATTCCCACAACATTCTCACAAAAGCCGGCTTTAGATCTACAAACAACAGGTGTTCCTTTTTTCTTTCCGCACTATGTTGATTTATAACATAATTAATTGTGACTATGTTGTCTGCAGTCCGTCTACCCATGACAAAACCACTCAGTATTTGAGAAAACACACCTCCTTTACTTCCACTTCCAGGTTCCTAATCAATATCCTGGCAAATATGCTATATACACCATCCATTATAGTAATACCCCTATAGCTTGTTAGACAATCTGTTTCTTCTCTTTTATATACAGGCACAATCTCACCTTTCTCCCATTCATTTGGCACGTATACATTATTCATCCATATTTCATTTAACGCTCTTGTCAATGGTATTATGCCATCCACATTCATGGATCCCCACACTAGCACAAGAATCCTATCTGGTGCAGTTCCCCCGCCCTTTCCCATCTTCTTTTTTCCCCCTTGCACCTCATCCAATCTAATTACTTCGATCCCCCCCCCCCCCAAACAGTCCATTGTTTCACAAGCTTTTGTTCATCTCTGTCTTGCTCAGCAGACAAATCCTCTTTACATTTCAACTCCCATTCTTTCACACTTATTTCACATACTTCTTTCTTTCAACATTCGATTTTTTCCAAATATTTCCATACTTTACTTGCATTCTTCAACCCCTTTATAATCTCTTCCTATTCCTTTGAATCATAAACTTTTCATCCTCCTGCCACCTCCTTTTCGCTACATGGAATTCTTCCCATGCCACCTCACCATTTCTTACCCTCTTCAATACTCCCTGACGTTTTTCTTTTTTTTTATCCAACACTCATCAACATTATCCATCCTCCTATTCTTCTTCTTGTCCCCATTCCCCTTTCCCGTTTGTTTCTTTTGACTTCTTTTACAACTTCATCAATTTTGCTCACGTCAAGCCAGTCCACCTCATTCAGTCTCCTTGTAAATTCTTTTCTGTCATTTTCGTTCCAAACATAAAATATTTCTTCATTCAATTCCTGTTTATCCACATACATGTCCTCTTCATACTTGTCCCGTTCCACACTCTCTATCCTCCAAACACTCTCAATCCTACACTCTTGAATGGAATGTAATTGGATTCCAACCTTTCTCCAATTTCCATTTCTACCAATCATTCATTTCCTCATTCATCTCATTCATCAACAAATATTCTACTACCGATCCCCATCCATGTCCTCTGAATGTCACATTACCACCTCAATCACCTTCAACGCATCAGTTTCTTACCACTAATCCATGTGCATCTACCCATTCAATAAATTTCTTACCTTCCGTATTTAACACTTTATCATTCGACCTTTTTTCCGCATACTCTCCATCCACACTAACATATCTCCCTCCTTTTTCCTCTGTTCTACATTCAAATCCCCTTTTATGACTATTGCATCCGCGAGTGTAATCTGATGAGTAGTTTCTTGTCTTCAGGGTTATATCTCGCGCGGTATGCATTTCAGTTTTGGAGCACCAACAACTTGAAACTATTTGGAGTACCAATGGAGCACACAATTTGGACCACACAAACAACAATTTGGACCACCAATGGGTTCACATCTTTCATATGCTTTCGGCAACATCTTTCTCAAAGATTTTGAAGCAAGAGCTTTAGACAAGATTCCTCTAAAATCCAAATTATTGTTGCGTTATGTAGCCGACACATGTGTTATATGGCCACATGGAAAACCAAATGGCAAAATATCACTAGAAAATCAAGGAGTGTTCGAGGTACCCTGCAATGAATATTATTTGTCTATATCGGTCAAACAGAAAAAAAATCTGCCAGAATAGCTGGACACACAAACAACGTCAATAAGTACATCAGCACGTCCACCCTTGCCCAACATAACTGCACAACTTGCCACAGAATAGCTTTTGAAAACTCTAGAACAATAGCCACAGAAACCTACTATAAGAAAAGAATTACCATGGAGGCCATAGAAGTCAAAAAAGGACTGGACATGGTGAACAAACGAAGTTACAACGAAAACAAGGAACTAGCACTTGTATTTCATCCTGACCGTGAAAATAAACAACAAATAAATTACACAAACAACAAACCTTACGAAACTGCATCTATCGTGCGACCACCATCAGCATCTTCTCGATTACCCAGTGTACGACAACCATCAAGGCTCTGTGTAGATACTCGCGGTACGCGGCACTCATGTCAGCCGCGGGAGAGTTAGTAGGTCACATGCTAAACGCATCGCACAATAAGTTTTCAGGCGTTTTCTTAACCTCAACCATGCCAGATGCGACTTTGACGGCGAAACCTTGGTAAACTGAAATGCCTACCATGCAAGATATAACCCTGAAGACTAGAAACTACTCATTTATATGTATCTATATATATATATATATATATATATATACAAATTTGATTTAATTGGATTTTGAATTGTAGTATTATAATTGAATTGTGTGTATTTTAATATTTATAGAGGTTTACTACTGGTACTAGTAAAACACTGAATACACGTTAGCACCATTTTTAAAATAAATTATATAGTGTATTATTACCAACATTGTGTACAACTAAGGAGCGTCCTATTGTAATAAATAAAATACATTTATCAAAAGCTTAAATAATTTTTACAATTAAATTGCCAAACCTGTATGTTATATAATATTATAATATAGATTAATTGATATTATATAACTCATAACGAAGTATATACGCTACAATTGATACATTCATTTCCAAACAATGCTGAATAGATTTCTAGAACATTAATAAAAAATAAATAAATTTATTTTTAATGTAATCACTTAATTAAAGCATTTTGATTTTGTGCCTAATTTTGTTGTAAAATGTTAGTATGAATTGGTAATAAACAATATGAAATATTTAGTATCAGGAATTACTAGCGTTGTAGGACGTAGTCTGAATACTGAGTTTCCACTTGGTCTGTTGAGCTCCAGGTAGCAGATATTTCCGCGATTATTCTTGAACTCTTTGAAACGTCTCTTTGACTCTTTGAAACGTCGTTCGCGTACAGTACTTGCTTGCTCTGTCTCTATAAATCCTGTCCAGTTCAACTGATCTGCTAACAAAATCGATCAATTCCTTAATCCAACATTCGAATGGTGCTCAACAATTTTTTTCTATTTGGGTAGACCCCTACTGTACCTGAACAGTGCTCACTTGTCATTACCGCTAGAGTACCTGTAAATTGTTATAAAAAGACATTTTTCCTAACAGTTTTACAAAATATTATATGTACATATTTACAAATGTACAATACTACTAAATTTATTTGCAACGTGTTTAAGAAAATTGTGACGTGACACTTCATTTCCATGAAACTGTATAATTTTTAATTGAATTGATTGTTTTCTACGCCTAACAGTGTTTCGTTATCTACAGACTAATCGACAAAATAGCTACTTTTAGGACCTTCCGGCTTTTCAGCAGGAAATATTCAACGATGCAATCCCGACTCCCAGCGATGCAAGAGATGTTAGGAGTATTTTAGCCAGGATCCAACTGGAGATTGCTGAGTTTTGTATTCTAATGTTAGTTCCAATTGCCGTATTTTGCGCCACGTACAATAAAAAATAACAAGTGATTATATGAAGGAAAACATATAGAATTTTCCAATTATCATGATTGCGCAATATGGATATCGACATCCAAAAATTTTAACACCATACCAAACTTCTTCGATACCCGAACGAATGTCCATTTCAAAATCGATTCAAATTGTCTTTGAATTTAGAATAAAACTCATAAAATTGCATATATTTTTTAATATATTAAGCAATTTGATGTACGGGTAGCTTTATTGTTTAACCCATTACCGCCGGAACTATTCTTTTTTTTTTATTTTTTCAAGTTTCACTTAAAATTTATGTTCTTCTGGACATAAAAGGTAGAATATTTTTAAATTTTAATTATTACGATTGGCTCGAATTATCGCGTGTAATCATATAATCACGTGCTTTCGTAAGCAAAACCTTATGATTAAATAATACCATGTGACCTTGTAATGTACTTTATTTCAAGTCACAACATTTTGTACATTCAGTACAAAGATGTACATGATGGAGCATTTTAAAGTTCATCTAAACATTTAACATTCGAGACCCTAGATAATATACTGCTAAATTTTGATAGTGCTGGGTGACCCCAATCTGAGGGCATGTTTCCATAAATTTGCTACAGTTGTTACAATTGTACGGTGAAATTCTAAATGACAGATATTGTCACGACCGCAGTTCCGACTTAATTTCTGGGAAATTATTCATAAGTTTTCAAGCATAGCTACCAGCTAATATTCAGTAAATCTATTTAGAATTAGATAATTAGAAAACTGATTTTGGTTTGCATAACTTTAATTAAAATGATATATTGAAACAGATCATGGGTAGAAAGGAAATAAAAACTAACTCGAATATTTATTCAGGTGACATATAAGTGTATCGATTTCATGTGATATTTAGAATTGATTAATTTATAAAAAAGAAATAGAATAATTAGTAACTCAAGTCAAAGTAAGTTACATTATTTGAAAATAAAACTTGAGCTTACATTCGAGGTCATGACACTTTACTTTAATATGCACTTGTCTAACGCAGTGATTAACATGTAAATTATTCGTAATTAATATTTGATGCCTTTTTTAAGCATATATATTTCTGAAGAAAATATTCCCATCATACGCATCTCAAAGACATTTTAAACATGAAGCATGAACTAGCCAATCCTGTTTTGAAGAAGGCATGTCTAGAGAATAGTCTAGGAGAAAATTCATTTAAACTCGCCTTCAAAACTAAATCCCAGTTTTTCTATGTCTTTTTGCTGTTACCGCAAAACATCCCGCAGGTGGCTTAACTGAACCACATATTCTTTTAAATAAAATTACTACGTTCATGCTTGTTATTATTATTATCATTATTATTGTTTCATTAGCTCATGCTTAAGGAGTGTTGTGACTTCCTGTCTGAAAATAGACAATTCGCTCAAAATTTTGGATGTGTAACATATCTCCCTGTCCCAAAAAAAATGAACGTCCACTTTCATATCAGCTTTCTGTTATACTTCGTATAATAATTATAATATATGATCTATTTAACCACGGAAGCTAACATTCGAAATAAAAAGCACTTCTTGTAAAGGTCTAAATAATTCCACTTAATCATTTAGGTTTTTGGCAAAAATATATGAAAAAATTGGTCAAATTATTGATAAAAATATAAAGGTTATGCAAGATGCGACCCAATTAAATTCATTGATACCGAAATAATGTCTAAACTGTCTTTCCGGTTTTAAATAACATGTTCACAGGTCAGCAACACCTAAACAAAATCGTCAAAAATTCATGCACATGATCGCCACCACATTTTTCATATACTAGAAGTCATTCGCTTTATTTATTTTATTTATTTGCATAACCTATAAATCGCTACAAATCTAGTTACTTTTCATTTTAATCTAGTTATAGAATCTACTGACATCTAGCGTTAAATAATATTAAATTTTTTTTCGCCCTGTACATTATGTTTATCTTGACCCTGGTAATATCTAATTAGAAATCTATTTCCTTTTATTTTAAACCTGGTTACGAAATCTAATGATATCTATCGTAAATAATATTAATTTTTTTTATCGCCCCTGTACATAATTTTTATATTGACCCTGTTAATATCTAGATACAAATCCAGTTAATTTTCATTTTAAGTTACAAAATCTAGTTTCTAGTTACAAAATCTAGTGACAACTAGCGTTAAATAATAATAATTTAAATATAGTTACAAAATCTAATGACATCTAGCGTTAAATAATATTAAATTTTTGATCGCCCCTCTATATTATTTTCATATTGACCTTGGTAATATCTAGTTACAAATATAGTTACTTTTTATTTTAAATCTAGTTACAATATCGAGTGACAACTAGCGTTAAATAATAATACTTTTTTTATAACCCCTGTACATTATTTTTATATTGACGCTGGTAATTCTAATTACAAATTTAGTTACTTTTCACTTTAAATATAGTTACAAAATCTAATCACATTAGTGTTAAATAATATTAAATTTTTTATCGCCGTTCTACATTATTTTTAAATTCACCCTGGTAATATCTAGTTACTTTTCATTAAAAATCTAGTTAGAAATTATACTGACATCTAGCTGTAAATGGTATTAAATATTTTAATCGCTCCTGTACATTATTTTTATATTGACCCCGGTAATATATAGTTACTCACCTTGTTAATTTTTATTTTTAATCTAGTTACAAAATCTAGTGACATCTAGCGCTAAATAAGATTAAACTTGATCGTTCTTGTACATTATTTTTATATTGACCCTGGTAATATCTAGTTACAAATCTGGTTATTTTTCATTTTATATCTAGTTACAAAATGTAATGACATCTAGCTTTAACTAATATTAAATTTTTGATCGCCCCTGTACATTATTTTTTATTGAACCTGGTAATATCTAATTACAAGGCTAGTAACTTTTCATTTTAAATCTAGTTACAAAATCTAATGAAATCAAAATCCTGTACATTATTGTTATATTGACCCTAGTAATATCTAGTAATAAATCTAGTGACATCTAGGATTAAATAATAATATTAAAAATCGGACCTGAAATGACGTCATAGGCACCATATTTGATTACAATGAATTTCTGGCACATAAATTCTATACTATACTAGTCTATATTCTATACTAGTTGGAAGTTGTAAGGATGATAAAGGTATGGGAATGGAATTTGGAGAGTCTGTTAAGATGAGAATGATGATTTTGGATGTATGTGTGAGGAGTGTATTGATGTATGGAGCGGAAGTTTGGGCACTGTGTGAAAGTGAAATAATGGAGAGAGTGCAAGCAGGATGTGAAATGATAATCCTTGGAGTTGATAGGACAACTCCGTATGAGATGGTGTTAGAGGAAACTAGAATGAGTAAGTGTTGGTTAATTGGGGTGAAAAGGAAGGTGCATTTTGAGAGAAAAGTGAAGTCAGATGATGAGAGGAAATTAATTAAGGAAATATATATTATGCTATTCTTACATGAAAACTAAAAATTTTTTAGAAAAATCCTAGGACAGTCTTTAAACCAGAATAATTTAGATATAATTTATATTTATTTGGTTGATTTTGGTAGCTTTAGTACTAATTTTGGAAACGCATGATTAATAGTCTCTATTCCTGTGCTGCTTATATCTGACAGAATGGAGACACTCGATTTGTGCAGCACAGGAGTATATAATTTAATTACATGCAGTACCGGGTGTAAAAAGTTATAACGAACGACACCCAAATGTGAGAGTTGTGAAAACAAATAAAAAAATATATATCACATGAGTGACAGGATCAGTGTTTGGTGTTGCTTTCGTCTTGTATTTGAGAAAAAAATGCCTAATGAAAAAACTTTCTTCCACATACAATGCAAATTTGGTTTTGGAAATTTCACTTCAAGATTTTCGGGAGATTTTTATAGCATCCAACTTTATTGAATTGCTTCCAAATGTGTTTATTAGATATTTTGCTCTGTTGCTTAATACTAAGTCTTGCTCTAACTAAGTCTTTATCACTAAGTCTTCAATGTGTTGATAACTCTAACTCTTCCTTTCCTCACCACCGTTTGATATACTTTCAACTGTAATGCAACAATAAAATAGAGCATTACACTGGTATACATTTTAAAGTAGCTATGATGACTTTATTAAATAATTGTATATAATTTTGGTTACTGCTATTTGAACACTTATTATATTTGATATTTATTTGATAACCGACGCTTAACATCGCTACGATCAATTGGAACAAACACCGGATATAAAACCGTGGCGTGTCCGTGTGTCACACGGATATACCGGATGCGACTTTTGCTCTGGTTTCTAACCATTCTTTTGTTGCCTATCCACAATTTTACGTATGAATACAGCTGTTCGGGAACTATAAAACTTATGTCAAAATAGATTATTGTTCCAACAATATTGTAATATATGAAATGAATAACATTCTTTCACTTTATCTTATTCGCTTTCTTACTTAAATATTAATCTTTTTTTAACATATACATTTCAGATTTAGAGGAAGTGTTGAGGAGGGGGCAAGTCGGGGATACAAGGATTGGGAGAAGAAATGTCTGGTCATTGTCATATGCAGATGATATTGTTTGTACAGCTAATAGTAAGGAAGAGATGGATGAAATGATCGAGAGAATACGGAGGTATATGGATAATGTATGTAAATGCAGAAAAAACAAAGGTTATGGTGTGCAATGGAGGTGAGAGATTAAATAGGACAGATGTGTTTGCTATGGATGGGAAAAAGTTGGAAGTTGTAAAAAAATATAAATATCTGGGATTCATGCTGACAAATGTATGGAACACATTAGGGTGACATGTCAGAAAGCAAGGGGTGTGATGGAAAGGATAAGAAAGGTATGGGAATGGATACTTGGGGAGTCTGTTAAGATGAGAATGATGATTTTGGATGAATGTATGAGGAGTGTATTGATGTATGGAGCGGAAGTTTGGCAGTGTGTGAAAGTGCAATAATGGAGAGAGTGCAAGCAGGATGTTTGAAGATGATCCTTGGAGCTGAAAGGACTCAATATGGACTCGTATCTCAACTTTCGGATTTAGATTATTTTTCATCCAGCATGCAAGATATCTAGCTCTTGTTTTGGTTGCTCATAGGCTTAAATATTTGCATGCATCTCTGGCGATCTTGAAATGCTAATGGCTTTTGTGCAATAATTCTCATTCCCAAATTTTCACCCACTCTGCTGAATTTGCCACTATTACGCTATCGTCAGCATACCTCAAGTTATTGATGATTCTTCCGTTGACTCTAATGCCGGCATAGCGCACCCCAAGACTCTTGAAAATATGCGCTCTGAATACAGGTTAAAATGGAACGGAAAGAGAACGCATCACTCGCCACATCTTCCTGTACTTTTATTTCATCGCTTTGTAGTTATTTACCGGCGCCACTTGTTCCCAGTACAGATTTTTAATGAATATGATATGATTTACGTCTATAGTTTTCTCGGGTCTCTACAGTTTTCTAGTAAAACTAAAGGCGAACTGCTTTCGACTGATATCCAGTTCACATTTATTTCATATTTTGTATGGAATAATTTTGAGCGTTATTTTTAAGGCTCACAAAATGGCAGTGATCACATTTAGTGGCGTTTGTTTTCTTTGGCAGTAATACGAAGACAGACTCAAGACAATCTTTTGGATTGTTCCCCGTATGGGATTGGAGTTATTTAATTAAATTGGTGAATCTTAAAATATTATTATGATTCAGAACTTTCACCATCTTTGGTGTACACAGAGATGCGCTTATCACTCGCGCTGCGGTAATTTGAGCTTTCAGACAGAAATACAGGTTCTTCGGCAGAGTGATTCTAAGTCGCAGTGGTCTGATTCAATATTTCTTGACTTATAACAAGTACAATAGAAGATGTAAAGCGCCAATGAAGTAGACCTAGCCATCTGTACTTAAAGAGGATTCTGGGATTCTGGGGGGTGGACACAGGCGGAGATAGTCTTACAGGAGCTTAATGGGTACAAGTGCTGGGTAAAAGGGATAAAAAAGATGGCAAAATACGAAAGGAAGGTGATACTAGGAGATCCGGAAAGAATTGTGAGGAAGGAATATATAAGTGTTTTGGAGGAGGTGGAGAGAGGATAAAAAAGGAATAGATGGGTGATGGAGCGAAAGGGAGTGTATGAGAGATGTGGGTGGTCTATGGGAGAATAGTATAATAGGATGATGAATGGAGGCGCATGGGAAATGGAAGTAGAGAGAAAGATGAAGGATGTGGAAATACAGGAGAGAAGGGGGAAGATAAGAGGATCGAGATATAATGCAAGGTATAAGGAAATAGAAGTAGAAGGAGCTAGGCCAAGATATCTGGAGTATGATGTGAGTACGGAAGTGAAAAGAATGATAGCAAGGTTCAGGTGTGGGAGTACGGAGAGAGGGAATAGATATTAGATGAGAGAGAGTGAAAGAAAATGTAGGATACGTGGAGGTATGGAGGAAACGTGGGAGCATTGGGCGAATGAGTGCGAATTGATGGGATGGTCGAAGGAGGAAAGTGAGGAAGCAAGGGATTGGAGGGGGTGTTTAGGACAAAGTCGTAAAGGGAAGAAAATCATGGAAAAAATAGTGAAGAAAATAAGGGGGATAGAAAGGATATAAAAGATGTAGCATATCAGGTCATTCCATCCCTGGGGATTAGGTAGTGGGAGTTAAAGGGAAAGTTGCGTTGAATTGAAAGAAGAAGAAAGGGGATTGAGGGAAAAGGTTTAGGGTTGGGGGAGGGAAATGAAAAGAAAAAAGGGAAAAGGGAGGGAAAAAAGGAAAAAAAAGAGAAGGGGAAAAGGGAAAGGAAAAAAAGAGGGAGGAAAAAAAATAAAGGGAAAAGGAAGAGGGAAGGAAAGGGAAATGAATGGAAAGGGAAAAATATTGAAGATGTGAAGATTTTTTTTTTATTTCATCTAGATTGTTTTGTTTGGTTAATGTTTGTTTTTCAATTATTTCTATTTGAAAGGTTTTTTCTAATTTTTGAAGTTTCTTAAAGTTATTTGTTAGTTGTTGTATAGTTATAATTGAATATTTTATTTTTGTATGATTTGTAATGTAATTTGGGTTTAGCCATCTGGGACAGCGAACAGTGACTAAAGCGAGTAATCTTATGTATAATCTAATTGTTCTGACTGAAAGACAGTGCTGCAGCGCTACAACAATAGATAAAGTGGGAATGTATTAACTCGCAAACGAATCTAGAAGTACAGATATATTCCATGATGCGTTGTGGCTATTATTAGCGGGGTTGAAAACATTGTGCATAGTTTCTTCTTATGACAACGTGCTCATAGGTACGATGGAAGTATCTGGGATGGAACAGCGGATGGATTTTTCTGCTTTGGACTCAACTTCTTGCGACGGCGCTATTGATTGCATATATTACGTAGCTGCTACAATATTAATTTTTTTTCTAAAATTAATGTTAAACATTAATAGAGATAGATATTAGCAAATTAGTGGGGGAAGAGATTGACCGCCTTGGAATCAAGATTGGTTTCTTATTTGTTTAGTTATTTATTATCTCTGTTAAATCAAATAGAGGAATATTAACTGCATTATTAAATCGAAATGGTTTACAATGATATGTTTTATTTTTGGGCTCTTTTCCACTAATGCAAAAAAGTTATGTACAAAATAAATAATTATATTTACAAAAATATTTATCGTTAAAATTCAGCCAACTTTCCTCACTGTACATATAAAAAAACGCGAAACTAAATTTAATTTTTTTTTCTGATTTGTTTCAGATCCCACGAATCCACAGAATTATTCGTAACAGCGTTAATGTAAGTAAACGTTTATTTACTGTTTTAAAGAGAATACGGAGTGCACTCTTGGATAGTGTATTTAAGTGTAATAATACCCACATTTTAAAGTTCTCAAAATACAGTTCGTATGTGTTCTAGGATTACAATCATATAATTGACTTTGTTGGTCCCAATTACAAGGTGGCAAATCTGTTCCATAAGTATCTCTTTCATAACTAGATAAACCAGAATTTATCAAAGGCGACTATAAAAAATGTAATTCAGGATTTGAGAAAATTTGAAAAATTTTTTTCTTTCAGCCAATTACAACGAAGGAAATGATTTTACTGCCAGTTCAGGGCTTTAAAAAAGTATGTCTCTTACAGTCTATTACTATTAGTAGTAAATGGTGCACTTAATTAGCTTAAATAAATTTCGTCTTCTAGGCTTTCCTAATCAATAGGATGTAATTACATATCAGAAATGATATTTCTTTATTTTGCTGTCGAGTAACTTTATTAGGATTGATTAAAGGTTATATCCTAATTAAGGATTAGTTAGAGCTGATGTTATAGCGCCTTTTTCAGCATATAAATTTAAACTGTCAGGAAGTCTACTTTGTTCAGAGCTTTAATTCCTGTGATACATTCGCTAATTCTTCGCTTCCACACTTAACAATTTTTAGTGGTTGTATCAATACTCTACAAACATTAGTTACAGAATAATTTGCAGAAAGTTTTTTGATAGGAAGAATATATAATGTAAAACTATTTACATACTAGAGCACACTTGTTTTTAATATTTATTCAAGTCCATTTCATGAAAAAGTCCAAAAGGTGCGGCCTATTGACTGTTGAGTCTAGTTGGCTTTTTCTCCCTTTGCTTGTAGTAGTTATACTTAACTTTTTTCAAGGTATAATATGCGAAAATGATAAGCATGTGCAAATTAATAAATTTGATAATTAAATGTTAATGGTTGGTTTGAGGTGCACACGTAATGAAATTTTGTATAAATGTGGGTCGGTCTTTTATGATAGACACAATAAGACCAGAGTCACTTTGGTCTGTACAGATCAGCTCAATGCAACGTGCGGTGCACGGGTCGTATCCGGCCCATAGCAGGTACCAATGAGGCCTGGTAGATTTATTTTACAATGTTTTGACCAATATTTAACATTTTTTCTAACAGAGCAAACACATATTTTATTATATTTTCTAACGAGACCGAATAATTAAGTTTTCAAAATTAAATACAACTACATTTCGTGTGCCTAAATCTACACCGACCTTTCTTCAAAAACCGCCTCTTTCCTCCTCTGTTATTTCCTCTCTCAGCGGCTTTGGATTGATGTAATTTTAGAACGGCGCCTATATTAAAAATTGCACATTTCTTATGTATTGCATTTCTTATGTAGTGTAAGTTGTTCGGCGACATCTAATTGAAAATTTGTATAGTGCATTTATTTGTTTCTCAATTGACCATATAAAATGTATGAATCAAATAGGGCTATGTCAGCCAAATAGAAAGAGATTTTTCTATAACCTTTCATATACTTTCGCATAATGGGAAAGCATGCAAACAATTGATCTTGGCGATCTACTCCCCTCATTTCACAACTCTTTGTTCTTCATTATTTCTGATTTTTAGTATTCTTGTCTTATTAGTATTATAACGCCTGTTTTGCGTTATAGATGATCGCGTTGATAAGCTGTATCTGCCACGGCGGGTCGTGGATCTCTGGGTATCGTTCCAGTTATTCCTCTGATGTTGCTCCGGGCGCCATCCAATCAAAATGTATTCGCTAATCTCCTATAAACATAAAATTTTGTAGAAATTAAAGAATTTTGGTATATTAAATGGAAAATGGACAGAGGATTACATTTTTGTTGAGATAAACAGTTTGCTTAATTTATGTAGCTCCCGCACGTGTGCTCGAAGAGTATAATTTGAAAAGGCACTATGAGCTAAAATATTCTTCATCATATGATGCATTATAAGGAATATACCAGGAAGACAAAGTATAAGCACTAAAAAAGCGAACTTTTTCAATAAAGTCACTACCCAGTGAAAATCATTTGTAAGAGCTAGTTTCATAAGCGCTAACTTACTGCTAAAAACTCGAAACCATTTTCTAGTGGCGAATTCACATATAATTTTTCCTGATAACAAAATCGATATTTCTAAACTCAGCAGATCTCAACAAACTATGACCAGTACAATTGAGGCAATTTGCCATTTTATCAGAGGTTTTAATCAAGAATAAATGATAACTGAAGAAATTGCTGCTTTGGTATCACTAAGAGACACGACAACCTCAAGAGCCTTGTATGAAACTGTGCCGAAAACATTAACGCGATTTGTTTGTTGCCCCTATATCTGGTGTAGTTACGTGTGGTGCCCCAGCTATGTTAGGCAGAAAAAAAGGAGTCGTAGAATTAATAGAAGGCGACGCCATTGCTATTGGAAACTGTGGTTTGATTAAATATCACTGCATAATGCATCAAAAAAATTCTGTAGACAAGCTTTAAAAATTAATCATGTTATGGAAGTCGTTATCAAGGCTGTGAAGTTCATAAGGGCACAGGGATTAAATCACAGGATTTTCTCAAAAATTTTAACATTGAATATGGTGTTATCGTACACTTTACAGAAGTAAGATGGCTGAGAAAGATTGTTTATGTTACCACAACTTCACTTTTTCCAGAACTTGCGTTCTAGGAAAGAGCATAACTTGTCAACACAATGTTGCAAACCATAAATGCGTTTCAAATGAAACTGAAGTTCCGATAGGGCCAAATGAATGCGAAGAATTTTGTGCACTTTCCCATATTGGTCAAACATAATTCACGCAAATGAATATGCGTTGGTACTTATTGATTTGATACGAGAATTTGAAACTAGATTCCAGGATTTTCTAAAATATAATCAACATTTTTGGTAACCCATTTTCTGTCGATATATATAAACTGCCATCTAATTTCCAAATTGACTGCATGGAGTTGCAATCTGACATAGAATTAAAAGAAAAATTTGACGTCATCTTATTGGATTTCTGTAAAATATAACTACCAAGAGACAAATACCAGGTCCATCGTACAAAGGCATACGTTGTTTATTCTTAGGAAGCACATATCTCTGTAAACAAGTCTTTTCAAAAATAAATCATACTAAGATTAAAATCTAGGACAGAATAAGTGATTAACACCTTGAAAACCTTCGAGGATTGCCCTAACGTCTATTGAACCAAACATTGATACTATTATCTCTAAAAGAGCGCAATGTCAAAATTCAGCAGTATCCTACAGAATCCTGATTATACTGAATCCTTTTGTATTACGCATCATAGGGAATTTATATAAAAAAATGCATGCGAAGAAAGCTTTGAAATCTGGCATGTTAGCAAGCATTTTATTCCAATTAAATTGAAAGTAAATTTTAATACTTTTTATAAAACAAAGATATTGAATAACTCACTGAATAATTGATTTAGCAAGAAATTTACGTTTCTTGCTAAATGTAGCAGATAATTCACTACTGAATCGTCACTTTCTTCACCAAGTTTTGATA
>WYDF02222761.1:0-21169 GCA_009867245.2 Adranes taylori
CTATCTATCTATCTATCTATCTATCTATCTATCTATCTATCTATCTATCTATCTATCTATCTATCTATCTATCTCTTCTGCGTTTACTTCTGATATAATATTGATAAAGAATGAAATACACTAGCAACTGGTAATATAAATTTACTTAATATATTCCAAAAATAATGAAGGTTATATAATCTTAAATGTAGGTTATATAATCTCAATCTTTTGTGCTACTAAAGATTGATGTAATAATGAATTTCATAATATCCAATTGTATGCGTTTGCAAGATTATTTTATAAATCCACATTTAAATACCGACAAATAAAAACGAATTTAAATTTAATGATTTCCATTGCATCTCTCAGATTTTCTAATTATGATTTCTGCTTTTAATAATACACACTTAGTATGGGAAGACACGAATATTACATTATAGCTTCATCAAGGTAGAGCCTTGTTTTCCTTACATATTATATTCCGGGATCATTCCAGCGCGAGTTACGAGCTGTGTACTTGAACATATTTGAACGGAACGCGATACTTAATCCGACTTTTAGAGACCCAGTCTCGTGCATAAACTTTCAGGTTGATGATGAGTTCTTAAATGTACAGATTAGACTCAAATTTTCAGGTTAAACTTGTAAATTTATTTAAAATTTTGATCGCCTCTTGATTATTTATATAAGAAAATATAGTATGAAAAAATTTGTCTCATTAATAATTGTACATAGAGAAACGGGATAGCGTTTTATCCAAAATATGATGATTTAATATAAAGCATTTTGTAACATGTTGAGAGCATGTTATAAATAATGAGATTGGTGCAGACTATTGTACGAATTAAGAAATATTAAGAATATTACATATATTATGAAGGTAAGAAATAATAGACCTATTATGTAGGGTACCTACTTATAATGTATAGTGTACTTACTGTGTTATTGTAATTGAGAGATATTAGTTATAACGTGTAAGATATTTGTTGTTATTGTCTTCCAGTATATTCCACGTTGGCTCATTTATCTTCCTAGTGTGTACTATTAATGGAAAATTTTCAGTAATGTAGCCTAAACCCTAAGGTAATCATAACCTGGCTGGTACCTAATACAGGAAATTGCGGACTGCCTTTTAATAGGAAAATTGTTGTTTACAGATAGTTACTTAGTTAACAAAACTTACGTAGTCAGGATCTTATGATGTAATGTGTAGTGTCGACCATTGATTAATTGTACTATGTATTTTATCTACAATAGTAATCTAGTGGTTAATCTTGTATATTACGAACCGTCTTTGTTTGGCTTGGCAATGTTATGTTTCTGTTTATTGGAAGATTACGTTCGTTTTACCAGCTGATTATGACTGACTGAGGTTAACAGGAATCTGTAGTTGACACTGTTGGCTGATACTGTACGTTAACAGCACGCTTGTATGAAGTTAGTATACGTAACGAGCATTACTCTGCAAGTCATATATGACTGGTTTTCTTTACAGTTGAAGATATTGGATTAAAATTAAACGTAGTAATGTCTCGTCAGGATATAGGAGATTTAGCGGCGATTGTTATATATTTGCTTCTAGCCGATCTAAACCATGCAAGTTTAGAGTTGTTGATGGCAGACCGAGGCTATTTGGCAATTCCTAAGCAGGGTTCCTAGGGGGGTCCTTTTGAGTTCATCGACTAAAAGAACTACAACCCAAATTATGGCTAAATAACTAATTAATTACACTCTATTTGTCATAATGTATTAATAAAATACTAATAAATCTTAAAATTACGTTTTACGATAGGTGGGATTAATATTGCATTTGGGCAGCTCAATCAACGATTCTGCTTATTCGGGCGGGTCTGGTGGAATTTCAGAGGATATTTCAGCGATTGATGGTCATTCAACTCTCATCTGATGCGTATTCGTTGGAGCCTATAATTCTTGTGTGGAATTGAAGGTTTTTTTCGCCACGTGCAACTTGGTCGATTGTCAGGCTGAAAACTGGGACAAGCTAGACGTCTATCTCAGATAGTGCTGCAGCTACAGTTTGTAGGGCGGTTCATGTGAATCATAGCCGTAAGCTGAACACCAAGTGTATTCCTGGAATTGGCTAGTAGTGCAGTCCAGCGGGAAAATTTCAAGTATTTTACATATCTTTGTTCGCATCCTTTAGAGCTTGTATTTTAAATGTCTTTTTCGCTATCATTAATTCATCAGCGCTTCACGCAAAACTTTATCATACTTTAGCTCCTTGCTTTATTTATATAATTATTGCCATTAAATTTAGTATTGTGCTTGGCAGGCTTACTTAGTCAAGGACGGAACAAATTATTATATTTTGATTAAATTAGTTATTTAAAGTGATATTATCCTCGCATTATCCTTTGCATGCGTTAGGAAGGCAATTCTTGCATCTGATTTATGTAAACCATTTTATATTGCCGATTTTATTAAGAGCATTTAAGTGCTGTGATAATTAATAAGTAACGATAAGATGGTTTCGAATGTTTAGCCATCAAATGACATATTTCAAAACTGGCTTCTGTCACATTGTTAATGGTTCTCACAAAACTTGATAACATGGTCGATTGTTTTTCAGTTGATTTAAAGCCTTGAGAAATTAGTTCTCTTTGTTTCAAAATGTCGTTTGATAGAGGATGTTCGACACACAATAACTTCAGAGCACAAACTACAACGACTTTTATCCCCATGCTTAATAAATCCGTAATAAATCGTCCAAGATGACTTCGAACATCGTGTAGTTTTTGTTCATTTATCAGTAAAATTTCTATGGGCAAAATAAATATGTAAATAGTACATTAAAAAGTTATACCGATTACACTTATAACTTTTGATTTTACTTACCAACATGTTTATAACCATGAAAATAACGAATACTAGAAATACTACGATGTTTTAAATTAAAAATTACTTAAAAAAAAACTAGCAACAACATAAACTGTGCGTACTGTACGGATTTACAAGAACAACTGCCACTTGTTTGAAAATCTCGACTCCCATGCTCTCAGTGTGCTTTCACGCTGACTCCGTTATGTTTTATATTACAAAAGTTTATACCAGCGTGGCGTGATTGCAGCATTCAGTGGTGGGAATCACACACTTCTCACGCGAAAGTTAAGATGTTCGTAAGGACCACCGCATGATTCATACAATTTGTGGCTGCAGTTTACACTTCGGGAACAAGATCGATCTATATGAATTTAGATATACGACGTGTATATGAAATATATTAATAAATAGAATTCTTCAGGGTGCCGTTAAAAATTTCTTGCGTGACAAGTTTTGCACGCGTACCACGCATTTGCCGTCCCTGTTTTATAACATTTTGCGCTTTCTCTGATTTAGTATTATAATTTTAATGAGATTTTTACTTCAGATTTGGATCTAGTTTTTGAAGCAATAATAAATTTGATAAAAAAATTTGTCCAACTTATTTTTAGTTTGTTTTTCATCAACAGGCTTCTCTGTCCTACTTCTTATTTACACTAGCCTATGTCAGGCGCACCTTGGGAAGAAGACTGTTGCAACTCTGAAAATGGTTTTTGTAGGAATGACGTGTTGAAAATTTAAGCCTTTTTTTACGATTTTTTCACACGTAAATTATGTTAAAAAAAATGAGAAAATTTTTTTTTTAAATCAATATTGTATATTATTAATAACAAATTATTGCATTGATTCATATATGAATCAGTGGATAATGTTGAAACAAAATATATATCTACTCATACCAGTCGGCAGAAATACTTTTATTTATGAATTCCAAATTAAAATTTAATTTTATTTATTATGAAATACCAAAAAACTATTTGTACTTTGATTAAAACAAAGAGCGGTTTTGCATTTTTGGCAAACGTTTGCGATTGACATAATCGATTTTTGCCACTCAAGCGGGTGTTGTTCCATATGGGAAAATGATTCACCTTGACAAGTTTCACATCCTGAGGGCGTATAGAGCTTTGATTGGCTTTTTTTTCGTTTAACCTCAATGTTGTTTTGTAAATCCAAAGATCTTCCACGTTATAGTGGGACGTATACTCCAATTGAACATAGTGTTGTAGCTAGTTTAATTCTCAAATCTAATAGCGACATTTTTGTATTTCCTAATTGCATCTTCTATAAAGGAGCCAAGCGTTTATCATTGTAACGTCCAAGAGGTGATAAAAAAGCCGCATATACCATATTCTGGATCGCATCTTCATCGGATGCCGATTTGTCTACCTAGTAGTTAACTCCGCCCATATGAACGTTGTATTGTTTGGCAATAGCTGGACAGGGTATCCTAACTATTTCCTTTCTCTTTTTATCAAACCGTTTCACTGTAGTTATTGGTTGTTAACCAACAATGGAGGATAGGAGTAAAACAGTATGGTTGTCCTTCCAATAGACACTAGTGATCTCATTTCCATTATAATCTGTTACATATTCCCCACCCCCCTGCTGGTACTTTAGATAATGGTACATGAGGGCTTTTGGCTGTACCAAGGGAATGAATGCTGATTTTCTACAATTATAATATGACGGGATGTGACCTATAAAAGTTGTCTATATATAATTTATGGGAATCATTCCTACGTATGTCACGTGCTAGACAAACAACTGCATTACTACTAGCATCCAAGCCAGGTTCCTTACTCCAGACATCCAGACACTTTACAAATAGTACAGGAATCCAGATACTTTATAAATAGTTTATAGTCCCATTTGTAGGGTTTCAGGGGCAAGTAATTTATTTACTGTGGCGCGCTTTGACAGCGCAAATCTTTTCTCCTCTGTTCTCCTGATAACTTCTGCTCCATAGAAATAATAAAGAATTTGCTTGAATGGCTATAAACAACCGGTCGTATTTCTTGTAATTTGTTTCTTGTTTCCAACGTATTGTCATTGAAATGTAGCGTTGACCAAATTTCATCAAACGAATTTCTAGACATAGTATCTTTGACAATTTGAAAACCAACTACTTCTTTCCATAAGAACCTCATGTTTGGTAAAGCACACACTGATGAGTAAAGACAAATTCCCAAATATTTCTCATTCTTCCAAATATTTCTCATCAACTAATTCTTGCAGAAAGAAAACGATTTCGATTTAATTTCTTGCAACATTATATCTAATAGTTTCTTCAACAGTTGATCCTATTAAGGCATCGCTAAAGAAATATTTGAAAAATTGGTATGGCGTTTCCAGTCCTTCGCTAGAATTAGGCAAGGTACAATTTCCCATAAAATCTGACGGAATTTTCCCCAACTTGTTTTTACGCCATATCACATTCCGCTTCGCTTGAACAGGAGCACTGAACAACCAATTTTCCGCTTCAGGTGAATTTTGATAATTAGAATAGCCTGTAGAATTTGAATTTCCGACAGCAGAGTGGTCAATAATGAGGTTGTTGTTTTCTGGAACATCCAGTATAAAAGGTTCTTCAAAACTATGTTCTAAAACATCTATATTTTCTGGGCTACTGTCCATATCAATGTAATCGAGATTATCAATGTCATCGTCCAGTACCTGTTGGAATTTCCTCGATCGAGTCGAATAGTTCATATGACCTCAAGCTTTCTAGATCTATGTTTTTGTTTTTGCTTTCTCGAAATCTATGATCTATGAAATAGCCAATTAAAGTATGAAAAAATACATTTATAGTTCCTATTCAGCATTCCGTGCAGTTGCACCATGCTGCCCAATGATTCACAAATGAATCACAGATGTTTTCGCAAATAGAAAGAAGAAATGTATAATTTATTTTTAACAAAAAACGTTTACTTACCATCTTTGAATCAAGATATCACAAGAAAATGTTAAGTTTTTAATAAATAACTATAAAAATTCGCATACAAATGCACCCACGTACCACTTTTGAGCATAACCTCGTCTACGTACATAGGAAATTGAATTGAGTAAAGACATATGTGAAACGAAACGAAGCGTGAGTTTTCATAGTGAATAGATTAATGCATAAATGCATCACGGAGCATATATAGAGCAAAACCATCTAGCTTTGCCAGTTTGAAATAATTATGTGGTTAATGCATCATTGGTTACTGGAGGGTTAAAGTTGATTGTAAAATTGTAAAATATTAGAACAAAACTAAGAAATTGCTATTAACTTATCTACATATAAAGTTACTTCCTGAATATGGATCTCTTTTACAATTTAATTAAATTTCACACCTTTGTTGAAATATAAGCCTTTTTTGAGTTGGTACATCCTTCAGGTACATCCAAAAGTTCGACACATTTCATGCTAGCCCATTATTAAACCCCGTTTTTTATTATTGATCCAGGTTAGTATTTTTAAGTACTCTTTCAAAGTAATAAAAAACAATAACATTTTTAACAAAATTTATATAAAATTTCTTGTTTTATATTCTTATTAAGAAAAAAAAATTAATTCTGAGGAACAAGAGACAGTTCTGAACAATACTGACAAATATGGTTCCAAGACGTAATGTAGAACAAATATTAAATAGATAACAATTAACAGTTAGTTAGTTATTTACCGATTAATAGTTTATTCAATATTAAATTATTATTTTAACTGATGTTAGTAATTTATCATAACAATGATCACTACGTGTTTGTAATAAACATGAAAAATGGAAACAGTAAATTCAGAAAATAAACAATGCGTGATTAATTATTCATCATTGGAATCTTCAACTCACAGAAACTGTAACATTGCTTATTAATCATACTGAAACTACAAAGTGATAATAAATCCATTTTTTGGCGCGTGATATACCTGGCGGAGCTGCAAAGGCTGGTTCCAATTTTATTTCGGCGGTCCGCGCTCTCATTTTTTCCTTTATGTTTATCACTATGTACTCGTATTTGAAATTATTTTTATAAAAAAATCGGAAAGGGTTTTCTTTATCCACTCGAATTGCACAAATTTCTGTCCACTTAACATCCTCACCTACGAAGTTTTTTAAGAAGTTTTTCCCCATAGTATTCTTTAACCTTTTCTTGTAGTTTATATCCCATCTGCTTATCTCGTTCACAAGGAAAGGATTTTCTCTTTTCTTTAAGGTCTGAATAACCATAACCCATTGTGACGGAACGGATACTGGACCTCATCTTAAAGTTTTTTTTTTGCTATTTTATCAAGCAATGTACCATGTCGCCCTCATTTTGGGTGTACCCAACTGTCAAAAACTTGTGCATTATTGACTTTATCAAACTGTTCAATGGCATAGAGAAAAGCTACCGGGATTGAATCGTTCTTGTTTTGTCCCAGACACAAGATAACTTGACAATATGTTACTCATTGTCACGTTTAAATTTGTGTGAAGTAATTGTTTGAGCCCTAACTGTATAGAATGTCTACTTCATGTTAACGATGGAAAAATCTTTAATCAAATTTTTAGTTAGGAGCGTAGTTCACAAGTTAACAAAAGTTTCTTTGGGGATTATAAGATGTTGTTAGATAATTAAACAAAAATTTATGACAGCCTGCTTGATTTAAGCCAAAGATTCAACCTTAGTGAAGCAAGCACGGCCCATGAATTAATTAAACAAAATTTAAATAAAGCACATCAAGATTATACAATACTCTATTAATCACCTTGTAATTTATTTTATATACAACGACAATTAAAGTGGGTTTAGGAATTTTTCCGAATACTAAAACACACATTGATTCAGATTTATTGAATTGAATTAAATTCAATTCAATTAGTGTAACATATTTAAATATGTTGAGCGGGAACCACAAATGAATAAAACACTTTCAATGAAACACACCAAGATTCTAAAGTAATCAATTCACAATAAAATTATTTGGATTTGATAAATTTTAACTCCAAAATTTAAATTACTAAAATAAACATAAGCTCTTACATAAAATACATCCTTGAAAAAATATGGCGATAGCAATTAACTTACGACGTTTTAATAAGATTTATACTTAGGTAGCTTAATGTTAGATGACTAGTTGTTATATTAATGCGATTTATTTATTCAGTATAAAATCAATACTTGGTATTTGGAATTTCTTAAACAAGATTTATTATAAATAAAATATTGAAATACTCACATCTGTACATTAGTCTTAGTTCTCTAAAGAAAAATGAATGACAAAATAACATCACTTTAAATTAAACGTTTAAACTGATGTTATCAACTTCTAATGAAATTCTGAACATCTTGTTTACTGACTTTTGCCTTTAACATTTTCAGGTCGGCTCATGTCGATATGTTTTGGACTGAGCCCGGACACAACTTTGTAACAACACTGCATCACTTCTCTGCTTCTTGAAATGTCTATTACTTAAATTATTTTTCCACTATCCTCTTAAACCCCTTGAGCACAATTGCTTCAAATTCCCCTTTTACTTCTAAGTCGCGGCAAGTTTTTGCCTCTCATCCGCCGATAAAGTGACACCTGAGTTTCATATAGTATGAATCTTGATTTCGATTTCCCTTAGATTATCTATTTAACATATTGTCACGTACATATTGTCACGTACATATTATCACGGCGGGGGGTTGTTCTCTCTGACGTGACATGGATGAGAGGGGACTTTTATATGGGTTAGCGTAGCAACACCCTGCTAACAATTGTAGGTACCTGAACTCGTTTGTTATTTTATAAGATAGCACTATAGTTTAGCTATTTCTAGCAAAGTTATTAATTGAATGGTTGACGCAGGCAGTTTGCTTTATAATCCCCCTATTTAACCCGACTTAATTTATAATAAAACACTAAGCCGAATTATTGCTAAGGTGGACGTACATTCAGATTGAAGCGTACCTTTTGTGGCTGAATAATTATTGGTAACGCCAACTCCTAACAATGAATGTTAGCTTTAATAATTGAGGCAGCAGAATTGAAATAGTTATTAATCATAATTAAATTCTATTGATCGTGAAACATGTGTACATGCACTCAAATGACATGATCATTCATTCCCATACGTAAAATAAAATACTCAACGCTTTGCAATTATTAAAATACATCAACACTTGAATAAAAGTGAGTTTATGATTTGTTCAGTTACATCAAAGAAATGTTAAACTAGGTACTTACAGATCTTGTTGCTGTACACAAACTGTTTATTTATTATTTTAGAGTAACTCACCATTTTCTTCTTTATTTATTTATTTATGTATTTATTTATTTATTTATTTATTTATTTATTTATTTATTTATTTAATTATTTATTTATTTATTTTAAATTTATTTATTTATTTATTTATTTATTTATAATCGTTACTAATTAAACTCGACTTTACTTTATTCATCAAAATTATACAAATTATACAAAATTATACAAATTATTATACCGAATTATTCCCAAAAATATTACTGCTAAGTATCGAGTTACATTAGAGGAATTCATAATAGAATACATAATCATCTTATGATCACACTTTAATTAGACTGACTTTACTTTTTATTTAATTATTATTCTAATATTATTTTAATCCTGGAGTTTTATTTCGCTACTTAGCTCGACATTATAACGCTCGGCAGACGCCCTAAATTACTATTGCTTCCCGCTGTGGATGCACCGTTTTATACATCTCAGGTCCCCTTCCACATATCTTTATGCATATTTTCGATCACAATTAACTAATTTGTATCCAATCAGTGCGTTCGTCTGAACGCCTGCGTGTCTACCCCTGGCTTCATGCATATCACTAGATACAATTGTTCTATTAAATATTTAATTAATTGGCATAGTATATAATCAATAACTAATATTTATCTCTGTACTTTGATCATAAAATAGATCTATAATGTTATCCATAAGAGTTATCCGATGACTGTCCGATTGTGTAAAATCTTATTTACAATGATAAACCTGTTGTGGTAGCTAATAATATAAACGTGATTACCTTATTTGTGAGTTCTTCATGCTCTATCCATTAACCTCATCCTAAACATGAATATGGACAAATCTCCACATTAGAATATTTAACGATCTCTACAGTAAATTCCCAAAAAGTGAATACTTCTAATATCTTTTGGCGCTAAAATATGCTACATTGATATCATGGTACGTGATCGTTTTGATTAAACACGATCATTAAAACATTTATAGTAATTATACAATATCAATGAAATGTAGCGTATTATAAGAACAAAATAAAGCATTAATAATTCCAGCAGACGGAATAACATTTACGATTGGCGCTGAGGTCAAAGCCTGGGACGCCTTCACTAACTTAACGAAATCTATAATTATTCAGGAAGCGAGAAGTATGACATGAATCTTAGATTGTTTGATTGGAAAACATGTCTAGACGTGGAGTAGGCTGTTGGCAAGTCTAGTACGATACAAAGGAAGAGGATAATTTAGACCTACAAAACTGATAGAAATTATATCAAGTCAGCTTATTAAAGTTGTGTGAAAACTTGTGTATGTAAGACCAGACTCTCATTTTGTTTGAATTTGCATTACAACACAGACGATCGGCATAGAGTAACTATTTCGTAAAACGATGTAAGCTACTTTCCTCGTGGCTATGAAAGAAATAAAAAGAGGCCCCATAGAGTAACTATGTAATTAATCCATTTAAGGTACTTTGCTCGGGGCATAGAAAATAAAGAAAAATGAAACTAAAGTATTTAAATTCAGAAAATAGGGAGCGCTTGAACACTGGATTTTTGTAAGATTTCTCTAAAGATATACTAAAGAGAGAAAAAAGTTATTATTATTGACTCTATTTAAGAATAATTGCGACTGTATACTAATAGTTTTATTTTAAAGCTGAATTGAGTGATTGATTCATTTAAACTATTACTAATTCTATTCTAATTAAATCAAATCTATACATTAGATAAGTATGTTAATACGAAATAAATTAATTACTTGTAACAAATTGATAAACATTAGGTGAAATCACCATCAGGACATTTAAACAATAGTAGCAGTAGGTACAATGCTAGAAGATACCGCAATTAATATCTGCCATTCAAATGAGCTGCATGATTGAAATTTATGTACGGTTTTACTTCGTTTATTGACAGGATGAAGTGATAAAGCCAATTGACAATGAACACAATACTAACACTACATATAACTTTACTTACTGTATTGCATTAAAACGGCCAACTTAGACTACGCCTTCAGTGATTTCTATTAAATCAAATCATGTGTTAAGTAACAGTTACATTTGCAGTTACTACCGTAACAGTCTGACACTGGACAGTTTCCAATTTAAATTATCCCCTAATAATTAAACATTTTTTTTGCAAAACATTTTGCAACAATTACACTAGAAATATATAAGTAGTGACAAAGTCGGTATTTACGAAACGTTTAATAGCATGCCACTAACTGAAATATCAGACTACACATATATAGAGCGCATATTTTTATTTAATTTTTAAATTGTATTGATTTTAAACGAAATGGTGTTACAAGTCATTAAATATATTCCGGTGAATACACTGGTGACTGCAAGTATAAATTATGATCTTAGAAAGGGTACTAAGGAGGAAAAAATATTAAATGCAAGAGCATGTGAATTATCTTTTTACCGCATAAATACTTTTCTTATGCTTATCTGTTATTGCCCTAAGCAATTATGGGTGACTGTGACATTTAATTAGAAATTAATTACGCCACCTGAATATTTCAAATAAAATCTGAAAAGAAAGAGAAGAATGAAAAACATTGGGGTGACGTTAAGGAAAGAAGACACAGTAATAGTTAAATTCAGGTGGTGTTTTTGTGTCTACAGTTTCGGTTCTGGAAATTTTTGGAATAGTAGCGTTTGATATCATTTTATTCATCTGTGTATTCTTCGTGAGATAACAAAGTGCGAAGCAGAGATCAATGCGTTATAGAAAATTATGTTGATTAATTTATTTTATGTAAATAATTATTTTTTTAATTTTTCAATTACGGGTGTAATAATATTTATTTTTATTTTGCATTTTTTCAAGTTATTTAAATTTCAAGTATAATGTGGGATAATCAGGAAAATTTTTGATGAATATATTAACTAAATGACAGTTTGATTTAGATACATTCTGTTTACATTTGATTAAATCAAATTTGATTAAATTTTGAGGTATAATGAGGAACGTAGAGCAAAGATAGATTGAATCAATTCATAAAAATTTTGTACAGGCATGGAAAAATTTTTATTTGAGAAACCATATGCGGGATTAAATAGAACTAGCTACAAATTGTGTTTCGTGTATTGAATTATTACTTGCTAAAACTGAGGCATTATTAAACTTAAGGGATTTAACGTAGAAACAAAATACGGCAACAGTGGGTGATTCTTTTGATTTAAAATTAGCTGCTAGTCTTATGCCTAGTATGAATGGAAGAGAGGAAGTTTTATAAAAGTTTATAGATGCTGTTTAATTGTACCATAGTATGTTGAAATACGAGAGTATGAAATTATTGTATGTACATTTATTGTAAGTTAACCTTTTATTGTCAGTTAGTGTTATTAACTTTCTACTTAGATATAGGTATACAATGTATGTATGGAGCAAGGTACGCTAATTCTTAGGGTACATTGGGCAGAAGATCAACGAAGCGTAATATAGATAGAAAATTAACTGCTAAAATGGAAAAATATAGTACATTTACCATTTATAAGGCACTCTCATTTCGAGATGCTCTTGTAAATGAGATAATAAAGCAAAAATATATTATCTGCAAATAAGTAAAACACCTGACTTTTAAAGTAAATTACGTATATTAATGAATAATAATAATAACAAAAACTTACAATAAAAGTTAAAAGTTAATAGTGCTGAAAGAAGCATATTATTCTAATTTAGATTTAGTAAATGATTTAAAATATTATTACTTACCAAAATAAAGTGTATGCGTTGCTGGTTAAATTACAACATATAATGCAAGGGGTTTCCAGTTTGCATAACATTGGAAGCACTATTAAATCATTGTTAAATATACTCACTATATCCCAGTCAGATAATGGGGATACACAAAAGCTATTCTAAACAGCGAACGAAAGTTTACCTATAAATTCTTTCATTTCGGGATTATATAGCAAAGATTTAAAATTAATTGTTCGCGCACGTAACTGTAAATCTAGGAAAGAAGCAATAAATGAGCAGCGATAGATGAGAATGAGACTGTGAAAAATGAGTTTTCACACGTGAAAACTTATTTTTTTTAAATAATTCGAAGAACTGTTATAATTATTTTAGAAATTACGATAGAAATGGTTTCGTTGTAAATAAATTAATAATAATTTTCATTATAATAAGAACGCAGTGTGGACAGGAAACCATATGGATAATAAAAAACTGCATGTTGGAAATTATAATAAACAAAATAGTAAAAGATAGCAGTCAAGCAAAAATAATGCTGCAATTTTTTTGTTAAGCGTATTAAATTGCATACAAATAACTTTGTAAAGCATGGCTTTGTTTTAGATTCCGGTGGAAGGGTCTCGGTTATTAAAAGTACTGCATTAACTTGTAATTACGATGTGAATACTAATAGCAAGATTCGTTTGCAACGTTTACTTGTTGGCAACTTGTCAGATGAGATAGATGGTTTACTCGGGGTAGATTTTTTGCGGAAATATGATGTCCAATTGGATTTTGATAACTTTAAAGTGTCATCTAATGTGAAACCCCGATTAAGTTTTATAAACCTTTATGTTCCCCTAAAACCGGCAATACCACATGGACGAACAATAAGGTGCCATGGTCTAATTTATATGCATTGAACAATTGGCAGAATAAATTTAAATCTATCATAATTATTAAATTTAATAATCTAATAATTGATCTAACTCACGTAAACAAAGATTAAGTCAAAATAAGACACGAGGGACTTAGTAATAACGCTAAAAACAAACTCGTTTATTCTTAACAATAATTAATAACATATAGTTAATCAATAAAAGAAACAGAAAATAAATGTGGTAAAAGTTTAAAACAAATAACTCATTTAATGATAAGAAAATTAGAAATGTTTAAACTAAAATGTTTTTAAAGACTGTTAAATCAAAATGGAACCAGTTTAATTAAATGCAAATAGTACATATCTGATAGCATATGTTTTATCAAAATCATAAAAACAATAGTACACCTAGATTTGCGGATCTGAAATTAATATGTTATATTTTATTAAACGTCTATCTGTATGGTAATCTTGCAAAATCATCAAATAGAATTGTACACACGATGTCTCATTATGATTGCTTTTGTTTGTTTCCGTTTTAGAGTATAATAATGTATAAGGTATTGACTTTGAACACATTAAGAACGAATAAAAACATAAATTAAATCTGTTAAATTTAAAGAAAGTAGCGAAAATAATATATTTTAGTAAAATTAATTTTAGAACGTTTCTTCCGGAATTTTCCCCTGTTTATCCTTGGATGAAAATACATATACTAACCTTTACATTATGCAGTATATACAAAATTTTGAAACTCAATCCGTATTAAAATTAGGATGGCTGATACATTAACGCATTTTTCGTAGACGTTCTAATACATTGACTTCATTAACGTTATCCGAAGGAACGTCAACTAAAATTCCATAACTAACATTTTAATGAACTTCTTAATAGGACTATTTTAATATTTTCTGAAACAATCATTTTAAATACATTTATAATCTGTAAACAAAATTTTGGGATGCATTGAAAGCTAAGTTTTAAACTATTTGACAGAATTTAACTCCATAGCACAAGAGTTATTTACGAGTGTTTAATTGGTAAGGATTAGCACGTCTACCTAGTTACGATAAGGATGGATAATGAAAGCTAATGGTTTGTATACTAATTTGACAAGATTTGACAAGAAGTTACATTGTTACGATTCAAGAATAAGAGATTCTCTTTTGTCTACAGTGATACTTAAAATTTTTAAATTACTTCTGTTTAAATAAATTTAAACATTTGCAGATTCAATTATAATATATCTTTCTTAAATTAATTTTAAAACTTTTTTAAATTGCATTAACATTATTTATTTATTATTTATTGCACTGCAACATATTTAAAATTTAAGTCATACAACTTGTATTTTATTACAATGTTACAATTTATAAGGAAATATTATCAGAAATCTAATCAAATAAATTGGTGAATAAATCACGATTATGGATATCACAAAATGATGTAGAACATTACCACACTATTTACATTTTTTTTAAATAAAACATTGTTTTAATTGTTTGTAAGCGAACCACGCATACTTCAACTTGGTTATAGTTGTCGTCAACTCTATTGATGACAACTATAACAAACAGCGAATCCTGGGAAATCGTAATAGAAAATTATAACAGTGCGCCGTAAGTGTGGAATCTACAATTATGTATATTTAAAGCCTAGAAGATAACTGACCAAAAAAAAAATCGAACTATCTGATGTAAGTGAAAGCATGAAAAAAATACAAATAAGCCAACATGTTACCGCTGCGACTCTAAGAAAATATTAGAAAGTAAGATTAGGAGCAAATAAGGAAGTTTCTTATGAGCTGTGGTCATAGCCAAACCCCAAACCCATGTATATTGTCGCGGTAAAATTTGTGCATGACTTGAAATTAGGCTAGTTTCCACGAACACTCCGTTGGTTGTGAAAACTACCAATTCATTCGGGATCGGAAAATGTTACAAAAACTTAATTTTTAACTATGGTAGAACGAGAGATATTTTTTACTAAACAAGATTATTGTATGTGGGCGTAGTGTAGTGATAAAGAATTACATCTAACATTAATTTTTATTGATGTTACTATCAATCAGGCACTCTACTCACAGTCTGTTAATTATGGGATGCATGCCTATTTAAAACTATGAAGTGGCGTCAAAGAAGCAAGATCGGTCCTTTAGGAATTAAATCCTTAAATTGCTGCGTAACACACTATAAAATGCACTGAATAATAATAAAAGAATAAAAACATATAATTTGCCTAAGACCATAAGATAATGTATTTCCTTAACGACTAAAATCTATTGGTCCATCTGCATGGGCTGACTAAAGGAATAATAACAGATTGGTTGATGATTATTTATCATATGTGAATAATGATTTAGCTTTCAACATTAAAATTTAATTAAAACAGACATATATTCTACTTATTAACATAAAGAACTTTGATTAGTTTGTTATCGGAATGATGAATGTTACTTACTTGAATATTTATTAATTAATTATTCATAAAAAAGTACTGAATTTATTCAGTTTCAGTAGTCGGTATAAAATATATTGATACAATAATGTTTAAGGCTTACAATGTAGCTTGGTTTTTTACGATACACACTTATAAATGTCTATTTGACATACGGGTTTAATACACGAACATGAATGTAGTACTGGTTAGCTTGAGATGTACGAAGTACTGAGAGGGAAGAATCGCTGCGATTGCCAAACGATTTTAAAAATTGCCAAGTGACGTGAATTGGTTTAGTTTCGTTTTCTTTCTGCAACTGGTTTACTGCCTACTTTCCTCTTGCTTTAAAGGTCTACAATTTCCTGTTGGCTGCAAGTACTTTTTGCAGTTTGAAGACCGATCGAACCGAATGGTTTCGCGGATTAGCAACTATGCATCGCTAACGGGTAGGAAATGAAGGAACTGTCTGCTATGAAACTGCAATCGACGTAAGTTATGTAGATTAACCCTTAAGACGCTTATCGGTGACTCAATAAAACGTCTGTCCAGTTGTTAAATAAGGCGTCCGCTATGTATATCTATACAGTACAACTTCATTTACTGGGTTCATTTATTCGAGCATAGATTTGGTTGAATATTTATCTAAGTAATTACAACTTCGATATTGAAGTCTTCACTACTTTGCGTAGCCATTTCTATCGTCACAATATATAGGAATATTGTACTCCTTATAATGGTTTTTTCTTTTATGAGCAGGCAAAATTATTACTAAGTAATGAATTCCTATGTTTTAACAATAAATAAAGTGATGTTTCATAAAGAAGATAGTTTGCGGATATGTATTTTATAATGTCTTTAACACAGCATTTTTTATTTTAATAGCTACATATTATGTAATAATTTATTAGAAATATTACTCACCAATAAAGTACAGTATTTGTCCATGAGATATCTAAAAACCTATTTTAATAATAAAATCAGATTATATGAGATAAACAATTCAAAATTAAAATTTATCTCTCGTATTATTTAATAAGATTTTCCGATAACAAGATGAGTAACAAGAAAAATTAATTAACAAGCAGTCGGTTTATGATTTTGTTCTTCAGACTGTATTTTATACTTTTATTAGCGCAGAATTTGATGAGCAAAAATTAATTAGTTTACCGATTGACTTCATCGCAGTTTAAAGGTCCTTACATTTTCTGAATGTCATATCGGTGCTTGCAAAAAATTAATTTTCGTACTAATTTTTTTCCATTTGAGAATTCTATTAGATGCTCTATAAATAACTTAATGAAACTTTTTATTGAGCGAATATTACAGGTTGGTTGTGCTGTGAATAAACCGCTATACAAAATAATAACTTACTAAAACAATTTGAAAACAACAGTTTTTTAACTATTCAGTTATTAAGTCATTTTCGAAATTGTATATTTAACTATGGGTAAAATATATTTCTCGATATGTCTACAAAGCCATTAGACAAAGTAGTTTTTTGGTTGTGATACTACGGCATTAAAATGCGAAATAAAACTATTTTTTCGCAATCTAAGGCCAGTACGAAATTTCTTGCAAAGCCTTTTACTGGCCCAATAAGAGAAGTTTATTAATCATATGTCAAGACGCTTCTAAAATAGTTTCGAGGGGTGAAGAAAGTTGATTAACTGCGGGAATTTTACACGAACTGTCATTGTGCTAGCGATTTTTATAAAATGTTTGAAAGTATCTGCTAGATATCTGCCAAAAAGAAAGTATCTGCTAGATTCAATCATAATAGTGTGCACAAATGTTTTGCAAAAGCTAAGGACGGAATAAATTTTGTTACAAGCATTTTACCGGCGCAATCAATAATATTTCAAGAACGTTTCTGGAATAGTTTTGACAGCTGCAGAGAGTGCGTTTTTACTGAGTAGAGTAATTGCGGAAATTTCATATACTCATTGTTAGGAGATATCGTGGTGGCCAGCGATTCCTATAAAACATTTGAAAGTATCTACTTGACATCTGGGGAAATTAAAGTATATGCTAGATTAACCCATAATATTGTATTACTTGCAATGTCAAGAGAAATTCAGAAATAATTAATAATTGTAATCGTAAACCTGTTTCAAATCTTATATTGAAAATCAACTAATATTCATAGATTAAATCATTTTTTGATAAATTTATTTGTCTAAAACTTTCAGCCTTAGCTTCAAACCGTTACAATTAAAATATCTCTACAATTAAGAGGGCTACTTAAGAGGTATTTTACTTAGGAGATGTTAAGCTATACTTTAAAGTGTTAATATGCTATCGGTAAACTATTATATTGTTGCTTGTAGATTGTGTTCTTTTCACACACACGTTAGGTGTGTGTCTTATTTATGGTTCTTACATTAAAAAAAGTTTAATCGCCTTTAATGAATTCAAGAAAGTTGTATTTGCTAATCGGCAAAGCATTTACTATAAAACTATCAATATTCATAAGAAATCTAAATGTTTGGATTCGACCAATACTGTGCTGAAATAACAAAAAACTATACTACGAATGCGTGACTGGAAAAGCCACCACTAAATCGCATAGTGTAATCTTCGATTTCCACAATCACGCGAACTAGAAAAAAATTGAGCGATTGAAACCGTCGCATTTCAGATGCAAAAAGTTTCATACCAAAAAAAAATATATAAAGTTCTGTTTTCCAACAAAAAGTAAATGGCAATCACAATCCGATAACTTAACTTCTCCGTTACTTTTCTCAACTTGAACTTCTTTGCTTTTCATGTAGATCTATAGTATAAAGAAAATTTATTATCATAAGCTTGAAATGATTTTTCGAAATTAAATGAATTAATCGGTATGTCATTTCTTCAATTTTATTGTATTTCGTGTTGAATATTTTTTTTCTATTCGTAGTTATTATACAACTTATACTTTATAATAAAAAATAGTACACACATTAAACATTAAACGTAATGAGAACATAAATGTATACTTCAACTTACGTAACAAATGTATAAAATAAGTAAACAGAATTCAGATTTAAGTTCATTAAAGTTATACACAATTCGAGAACAAATAGAAACAATAAAAGTACACTTAGAATAAAATTCAAGTTACATTAAATTACATGCAAAATTAGAAATATACTACTATAATATATTTATAGACAAGGTGACCATAACACTAGTCGATGTGAGCAATTAGTACATAATAGAACAGCAATATGAAGAACAATTTTGCATTCGATCGAAACATTTTTTTTAAATTAAAGATGATGATTTATAGATTGTACGACTCATCAATTTAGATACTCATCGTTGCCATCAATAATAATCCTTCTTGTTCCTTCTCCTGTTTCTATTATTTTTTGCCGATTCATAATTCTTTTCCGTATTTTTTTTATTTTTGTAACATATTTGTAGCGACTTCTTAGAACTTGCTACCTTCATGCTTTAAACATTAATTGTTAGTGCAATGCACCCTTATAGTCTCGTTCCTTTTTCGAATTTCTACATTCCTTTCTTTACAGTTCATTATATATTTATGTTAATTTAGATAAATACAGATTTAGTTTAGATTTTATTCCTCGATCGAAGGCACAGACCAGTTATATAATCGAATTAAATGCTTCATCGAATTTTGTTTATATCAATATACATGTTATTACATAATCTTAGATGTTGCTGCAGGTATTTTGTTTGATATTTAAACAATATTTAAATTTATAAAACAAATCGAAAAATGCAAGTTCGTACTCAACTCTTACTGTAAAGAAAATTGCAGGTAGGAAGAGCATAGTACGTACTTGTATTGTTTATTTAAAAAGTTTAAAGCATCTATTACAAGGAATATTTATAAAACAAATTGTACAATCCAAATGCATACTCAACTTTTACTTTAAATAGAATAGCGTATAGAAAAGGTATAGTACGCACTTGTTTCGCATTTTCAATGCAGCTTTCGCTTTTTAATGGGTCAAATTGGGACCCGTTGTTTCTTAAATTTAGACATTTTTGTATTTTGTGTAAAATTAGGAATATACTACTATAATATATTTAAAGAAAAGTTGAGCACAACACTGATCACAACACTGATCACAACACTGAGAAAAATAACAATATGAAGGTCAATGTTACATTCGATGGAACCAATTTTTGAAGAATATTATCTTAAGATTATACTAACTCACAGCTATTATTGTACATCTGTTTTATTACAATTTCTAAATTTACATATATTTGGTATGTTTATTGAAAAAGAAATGATATATATATATATATATATATATATATGACGATGATGTAGACATCATTCGACTCATCAATTTAGGCGTTTATTGTTGCCATCAATAATGTTTGCTCTTCTCCCTTTCTCCCGTTCTTATTATTTTTGCCATTCCATAATTCTTTTCCTTTGTTTTCAACTTTTATACCAAATTTTTAGCGACTCCCATGTTACCTTCATATTTTAAACATTAATTGTGAGTCAATGCACCATTATAGTCTCTGTACTTTTTCCAATTTCTACATTTCTTTCTTTATAGTTTATTAAAGATTTATGATAAATGCACAGTACAGTTGTCTTATTAGATATTGTTATATGTTTCATCAAATTTTGTTTATATCAACATACATTCTAGTACATAATTTTTGAAGTTGTTACAGATATTTTACCTGATATTTAAACTGAATATTTACATCTATAATACAGATTGAAACATACAAGTTCGTACTCACCTGTTACTGTAAATAAAATAGCATGTAGGAAGAGCGTGCTACGTAATTGTATTATTTATTCTAAATGAAAGTTTCCATCGATTACAACTTTTACTTTAAATGGAATAGCCGGTAGAAAAATCATAGTACGTACTTCTTTTCAATTTGCAATGCAGCGTTCTTTTCTTAATGGATAAAATTGAGACCCATTGTTTCTTAACTTCCGACATTTTTGTATTTTGTGTAGAATTAGGAATATTCTACATAATATATTTGAAGACAAGTTGAGCACAACACACAGACAAGTTGATTTTGCATTCGACGAAACCAATTTTTGAAGCATATTATCTTAAGATTATAATAAACCACAGTTATTATATTGCATTTGCTTTTACTACAATTTCAGGCTT
>WYDF02222872.1:0-21167 GCA_009867245.2 Adranes taylori
TATATATATAAGGACTCGCCTGATACACTAACAGACGGACTCATGAAACTCAGACCAATCCCCCAGACCGAAGAAGTTAAAAATTTGGCAACGGCTTCTCTTCATGACGTGAGCACCCAAAAACAGGGCACTTTTCGAAATTAAACCCCAGAGATGGTTAAAAAGGGGGTTAAAGTTTTAGGCTCTTTCAGAAACGATTAAACGTAGCAGCTTGAAATTCAGATGAAAAACTCTTTATTGGAATCCATTGGAATCCATGTTTAAGACGAAATTTTGATTTTCAGTTTTTGAAGGGTTAAAAACTGAGGTCGATGATATATAAAACAAAAACTTAAATCACCGTATCTCAGAAACCAATTAGCTTAGGAAGTTGCAATTTGGCAAGAATATTATTCGTTATAATCCATTACATACGTGTAAGCTGACATTTAGTTTTTCAGCTTTTGAAGCGTTAAAAGCCGAGGTCGTATAAAACAAGATTCAAAATAACCCAATCTCGGACACCAATTAGCTTAGAAAATTGAAATTTGGCAAGAATATTCTTTGGTAAAATCCATTATATAGGTGTAAGACGAAATTTTTATTTTCAGCTCTTGAAGTGATAAAGGCGGGGGTCGAATTGAACAAAAATTAATATAACCCTATTTCGGAAACCAATTAACTTAGGAAGTTGCGATTTGGCAAAAGTATTTTTGCGAACAGCAGAGCATATTAACTTCCACACCGTTAAGCCGATCACCATGAAAAGCGATACACATGGCCGCGGCAGTACGCTGTTCGCGCCGTATGGCCGGACAATGCGGACAGAAGAACTGTTGTTGATACGCAATATGGTGTACGTTGATGCGTTGATATTTACAAATATCGGAAGTGAAGCTGCGACAGGAATTAATATAAATCGTTAAATAAATATAAATCGTTGAATATTACCCGCCAGAACTTATAAGAAGAAGACGGAAGAAAAAGAAAACGTCTACACGCAGTATATATTTACAAAATAAATAAGCTTATTATCAAGCCTCGTTCGATTTTTTCGAGAGAATTTATTAGTTTCGTACTCTTTTAGCTGGACATATATTTTTTATCTAAACTTTAAAATATTTTCGTTCCACAAATTTGCAACGGATAAATATTATTACTTCCAGCCTGTTTTCAATTTTGGTCATATAGATCCCCATCGCACACACAACACACAAAAGTGTATCTCTCCATCAAAATTCGAATATAAAAAGCCAACACAGTCTAATATCGAGTAGACGCAATTCTAAATTCTGTCTTAGCTATTACCAGCGATGAAATGCCACGCATCTCAAAGTAGCAATTTACATTAACAGATTAGATCCATGTTTTTGGCCAGAGAGTACATGTCGCCCAATAAAAACCGATTTGCTCAAATCTGCGTAATAATCAACATTAATCTAATCAGTTATGAATCATCATCAAATAGTCTACAATCAAAAACTGAGTGTTACATGACGTAGCACTAATTTCTGCAATCTTTTTCGGCTTCTTTCCCATTAATGCTAGCATTAACGTTTATAGCACTCATACCTTCCACCTCGATGTAACTAAGAAAAGGCCGCCGTCAACCACAAAGCTCGTAGGAAAATTCGTGTCCAACACCCGGTTCGCCGATCCCTCTGTCAGCTCCAAGCGACATTCCATGCGTAGCGACTCTAGCCAAAGGATAGCTCTATCTGGTGACCCGTAAAATCATCATCGCCGCCTTTAGCGAAAACATTAAAAGTTCACATATTGACTCATATCACGCAACAACGTTATTCACACTTCGATCCTGCTTAATAGTTTGACGATATTCTCATCTTCAACTATAAACAGACATTCTGTCAATTTATCCTAGTACCTTTGAACATTGACAAGTTGTATGGGCTCGACCTAACAATCTTTTTAATTATAACTAGCTTCATATAAGTCTTCCTCTTAGTTCTAGCATCTTTACAGACGCGTGTGGCTCCTTCTATGTTACTGTGTGTAGAGCAGCCCTCATCGTCTCTCCCCTTCTGTTCCGATGTTCGGGGAGTGTTGTAGCTTAGTAGTAAGAGATGGCCGATACTAATTATCCGCCCGTCCGCCAAGACCTTACCTTAACTCGTTCTAAAATAATATAGCCTCCCAGACATTACCTTAACTCGTTCTAAAAAAAACCTCAAATAATTCGCGTGTCTCATCTCACGACATCCCGCTACGAACAACAAAGATTACGAAGACACGGACGAGGACGGGACTACGACGGGTTAATTTACATAAAAATCTCGTAAAATACCTATTTAATGTATGCATCCACCCCGCCCGCGGCTTGTTTAAATTTTACTCTATAGATAACCTCAAATAATTCATCACGTGTCTCATTTCATCCCGCTACGAACAACAAAGATTACGAAGATGGTTCCTACAACGGACGACGACGGGACTACGACGATGACGGGTTAAAAAATTCAAATTTTCGCGCTTAGTGATAAATCTAGTAACTTTTTTCCTCCAAATTTTTACAACCGGATATGTTCTATCATCCGCCATATTGGATTTTTATTTGACAGCTGTCAAACTCAAATTTTTTAGAATGAGCTAAGGTATGGTCTGGGAGGCTATATTATTTTAGAACGAGTGAAGGTAAGGTCTTGGCGGACGGGCGGATAATTAGACTCGGCCATCTCTTACTACTTAGCTTGCTCTACGTTTTTGTCAAGCAAATTTTCTACAATTAATAGCTGCGTATGTTTGCTGCGGGATAATGACCAAAGTTTGACAAGATTTTCTTGTAAATTAGCGGAGAGAGTCGCTGTTTCGGTTAAATTTTGCCGAGAATTGAGGCGTTTATATACATACAGTATAATTAGAGCTTGAAATTCAAACCACAATGCTCAAAAAGACCATTGTGTTATAGAAATATAAGAAAAACGATCTGGTGGCAATGTAAAGAAATTAAAAACAGAACCACGATCCTGATTTAATATAATTAAATTCTGTAAGAAAATTTATCGTCCAACATACATTTAATATTTGGACTTTTAAATCATGACATATTTATTATGAAATTAGATGTAAAAGAAGTCCCTTCATCAAATCCGACAAATATATTCAATGATGTTTGTCGGTGATTGGTTCTAAGGATGGAAATAGGCCGACGTTATAAATAAGAAAGAAAGAATGATGTTCAATGGGAGGTAGGTTCCAGGTACAATTTTGTAGCGAATATTAATTGAAATCCCGTTTTCATTTTATACGTAATTAATTTACTATTAATTTTCCGGCAGATATCTATTTTGCTTAAGTTAAATAAATTTAGCTTTGTTTTTGCTTTTCTCTCAAAGTTGATTTGCCAAACTTGTTATATTCCCACCATTTGTTATATTTTTTATACGCCTTATTAATTATAAAATTTTAAATTATATAGATTTATAATAAAAAAATATTACGAAGTTAATATTTTCAATAACAAAAGCTAATGTTTCTATCAACTATACACGCCACTGATTGAACGAATTATAAAGATATCTTGCCGTTATATGTGTTTACTATTTATGAAATTAAAAGCGTTTAAAACAAGACAATAATTATAAAGTTTCAATTACAAATCGGAACATTTCCATTAAGCACGTTTTCCTCGAAACAACAAAAGTGTACGCTTTGTTGCAAAGTTAATTGACAAGTGAGATTTAAAGGATTTCAGAAATTGACTCGCGCGCGCGAAAACACTTAAATTGACGGCTACTTTTTTGTTCTTCCAAAACGGACATACGGATACGCTGTCGTTCCGCCTTCGTCGTTTTTGAACAATTGAAGGAAGCGTTTCGTTTCCACTTTGATGTACTTGAAGTTGGCATTTCACGTAATCTCAAAACAGTATTTGGAACGGATTAAGTTTTCAAGTTTCAAAGATACGAACAAATCTTAGTAAGTAGATATTTTACGTACTTTCTTCTTAAATCACTTTTAAACGTTCTTATTTATTTTTTAATTATATTACTTCGTTTATGCTAATTAAACAAAGCTATTAAGTTTATAGGATTTCAGATCGGTTGAAGTAAACCCTTGTAAATAGTTTAGTTCTCATTTAGATACAAATTTCTTATAAAAAGCAGTTTTAATAACATTATAAGTGCATTGCTAAATTTGCGATAAACTATATTCCCAACTATTTCTATTTGCTTCAGTACTTTGTCTACAAGATATACACACCGGTATTGTGCAGTAATGCTTCTTACATGGCATAGTAGAATCCTAGTAAACTTCTAACAGTATTAAATTATAATGTTTTAGCCTTATAATGCAACATGTGCAACGTACAAAGTGCAATTAGGTAACTTTGTACTTATTACTACCTAATGTAATTATACTACTAAATGTATAATAGAATATTTATGAAGTTAAAAAATAATGAGAGTTTGATTTTCAACGGAAATATTTAGAGTTTAAAGTCATTTAATAACAATTCACTTGAACAAAGTAGTGTAGTTTAAGAGTAACTTTAATTAGTTTACTACATATTTAGATTCGAAAATTTGCAGCCCATATATAAAAGGTATACTAAGGATTTTATTTTCACCAAACTGGATGTATTGATTTAAGCAGGAAACAATTGAATACAAATTAGCAGGAAACAATTGAATTACAACAGATCTTTAAAAAAGCACCTAGTTCAATAAATATGTACCATTTCACCCATTATTACAAGGGATCATCAGCATCTTCTTTATTAGGAACATCACTGTCGGTATATTTGAAAGGCGTTGGCTCTGCTACATATTCTACATCTACTTATGAAGTATTAAATTAAAAATGCAGTCAGCAGTAGACTTGCTTTAAATAACATTGAAAATTTATGTTTTTAATTACTATAAATTGTTGATGTCGGTATTACAACAATAAGAAGTAGGTGAAATTAGGCATCACTGACCATTGCAACAATTGAGATTCTACGTGCAACGCAGACAGACTTAACAATAAAGTTATTAATATCCCTATCCACGATACTCTCTGTAGTACATGTAAACGCTGCATAAACTAATTAGGTGGTAAGTCAATAATGCAAGAACTGATTTCCAGGATATGGGCCGCAGAATTAATATAAAAGAATCCGCTCTATAAGAGCAACATGTTTAAAATAATTTGAGAGAGAGAGAGAGAGAGAGAGACAGAAGTTACAATTTTCTAGAGAACATAATTTGTTTGCTGTTTTATTTTTAATAGTTTCTAACAGTTTCCAATAGTAGAAAATTTTAAATTTAAAATGTAGTAACGTCAGGGTCGATTTAATACATATATTCTAGTTGAACTAATTTTATAAGATAAGGATTGCAGTGTTCTCTCTATTTCTGACCAAGCAATATAGAGTAAAATCAAATTTTAGGTTACTGTGAACAAATAGTCAGAACTATAAATGTTCTGCAATACTTGACATCATATGAGTATTCTATTCAGTCTAATGCTTCGTGAGAAGAGATTTGTGCTAAGCTACTTTGTGTAAATACTGAATTTGAGAAATTTAAAATGAATAATTTATGCGATTTCCAATCTAAACAATAAATAATTTTTTAATCTGTAAAAATTGTGTGGACCTGCCCACCAAATTTGATTCAAATCGGAGCAGACGTTTAGAAAAAGCGCAAAACGCACACACTCATTGAAAAATCGTAGAACGATTTAGAAGCTGAAGGAATTTTTAGAAAACCGGCAGTAATATGAATCTCACAAAATTATGCCAACAACAAGTCATTAAATTACTTTATATGCCAACAAATTCGCAAATTTCGTTTTGATTGCTTGATCTCGACCAATTATATTACGTTTGGAAAAATATTACACAGGCCTGTATTTTTTTTTTGGTTGTATCATGTTTTTAAGCTTTGATGATGGATTCCTATTTTTGCTTATGCGTTGAATCCAAAAATGACCTTAGTTTCTTTCCATCACGTCAAAATTTTTTACAAATTGCAAAATATCGAAATGTGTTATATATCGAAATAAAACACAAATATAAGACGTACTGACAGTTTTAAATACAAAGGAAATTTTTTTATTGTCGCTTTATGATGAAAATGAATCGATGACATCATAAACCGGCAGATGGCAACACTTTCGTAATTAAACGTGTTGTACATCTCAGCTGACTGTCAATGTTGACAAAAGCGTTGGTACATATTCTCCGCGATCAAAAGTGTTTTTGTGTCGCCGTATATACGCTAAAAAGCAAAAATACATTGTTCAAAATGGTGTCAAGAGGCTATAAAAAGTCTGCAGATTCCTTTTGTTACATTTGTGATGAGTTAATGGTGTGAAGGTAAAAAAGACATATAACATTGTTCGTGCGGCAATTGTATCTCACTTATTTCGGTGTAAAATTAGAAGATCAAGACAAAACTTGGACATCCCACTATGTTTGCTATACGTGCATTGAAGGACTAAGACGGTGGTCAAACAGTGAACAACATTGTTTCAGATTTAATGCTCCGATGATCTGGCGAGAGTCACAAAATCATAGTGATGATTGTTACTTTTGTTAAATCGTTGTTCACGGTTTCAATGTAAAGAATAAAAAGAACATCGTCTATCCAAATCTTCCATCGGCTTTACGTCCTGTCCCTCATGGTCCAGATCTACCAGTGCCTGTGCAACTAGAACATTTACCTGAAGTAGATGGTTCAGAAATTGAATCAAGTGATGAAACCGAACTAACCAAGTGGAGTACGAACATGGAAATTCTGCTCCACAAGCATTTACACAAACTGAACTGAACGATTTAATTCGGGACTTACATCTGACCAAAGAGGCTTCAGAATTGCTTGGTTCTAAAGCCTCGGATCATCGGCTCCTTGGACAGCAAGGCGGCTACATAAAGTTTCCTTGTTTTATATGTGAATGGGATAGCAGAGACAAGGAAAATCATTGCAAACAGAAAGATTGGACGCAACGAGCGTCATTGCAACCGGGGGTGCTCCAAAAATGTGCCCCAAAAACCTGTCATCGACTCGACGAAAGTTCTCCTTCCACCTCTACATATTAAATTAGGCTTAATGAAACAATTTGTGAAAGCTTTATCAATAGATGGTAAATGTTTCCAGTATATTTGTAACAAATTTCCTGCCTTGTCAACCGCAAAATTGAAATTTTTAAAAAGAAATGGAACTTGCTGAAAAAGAAGCCTGGATCGCCTTTTAAAAACGTAGTAACCAAGTTTCTGGACAATTAAGTTTAGTATAATTTTTTACGAAACTACAGATTTATTTCTGAAAGTCGAAATTTAATTGAGAACGGCCCTCTCTCGATGTGATGCTTAAAAAAATATTAATATTGGTTTTTAATAGATCATTAAATTAATTTTTCATTACAAAACTGTTCTTTTTTAAAGACGCACATAACCTCAACGAATTTGTCCTGAAATAAGTCCTATTATTTGGAACCAATAAGCTAAGTAAAAGCTAGTATTCCAATGAACACCAACAGTTTACTTGAAAAAAAATGTTACTAACAATTGTTTTGAACCAACATGATAGCAAGAAACATGTTAAAATATAAAAATAAAATTATTTGCTTTTTTTCAAAAAGTTACCAACATTCCGGCTATTTTAGATCTTAATGTTTTGAAAGCATCTTCAAAGAAGTTAAGCATATGTTTGTCCTCAAGTCAAGATTTATCGTTGTTAGATAGTAGAAAAACAACACATGTTTCATATTTTGAAGCATTTAGAATAAATTTACATTTTTAAAACTAAAGCAAATGTGTACAAAGACCTTATTATTGTACAAAGTAGTTATGAATGGCCTAAATTACTAAGTTTAATAGGTTTAGGAGGTTTTGATTGGTCTGAACTCTTTTAATATTTCGATCTTAATTTTTTCAATTTATGAATTAATTAATCCCTCAATATCAAAATCGACATAATCAAATATATAAACTATGTATGTATTATTTTCATAAATTCGGCGCCCTCTAAGCCCTCTAAACTGCGATAAACTAGATTTCTATGATTCATATCTGGATCCATTTCAATTATTTATTGTTTGAGTGCATCAAAAGTCTGAAATATTTCATCAAGTTGTTCAATAGTAATATGCTTTGGAGTATTTTCTTCATCATATTCCATTTGGTAATTTTTCTCTAAAACCGATTGTTGTTCGATCTCGAGAAGATTTGCATTGGTCAACTCTTTTCAAGTTGAATCTAAAATTTCTTGAAAATTTTGTGTGTCAACACCTTCAAAGCCAAGATCTTGGTCGATAACTACAATTTCTTCTACCACTTCGTTAACAGTATTTACAAATACGACAAAATTAGCACAATCAGGCAGCACATGTTTCTAAACCGCATGCATGCATCCTTCTGTCACCTGTTGCCATGCATAATGTATGTTATCAATTGCGTGATTTTAAAATTTTTCCAAAATTCGTGAAAGTTCTTTTAAGATAATGCGCCTTTTAAGATGAATGCAGAAATGACGCTCATATGGATGGGTTGTAAAAGGAAAGTTGTGTTAGTAGGCACAAAAGTAACTTTCACATTTTTATTTAACGCATTTATTGAGGTTGGGTGACAAGCCACTAAAATTAAAAGTGCCTTATTAGATAAATTATTTTTCTTCTAATATTCCTCAGCTTGCGGACTGAAATAAGATATAAACCATTCTTCAGAGAGCTTTTTCGTTCCATGCGATTCATGCTTTCTCATTTGCATGCCACATCACAGACAAAGTATTTTTATTGATTCCTCTTAATGCCCGTGGATTTTGAGATCGATTCACAAAAAAAAGCTTTAATTTTAAATGTCTTCCGTATTGCCCCCTAGGATGATAGTTATGCGTTCCTTTGACACTTTATACCTACGTTGAGTTGTCTCTTTTTTCGAAAAGAATATTTTAGGTGGCATCTTCTTCCAAAACAGCCCGGTTTCATCTACGTTAAAAATTTGTCGGAGATAGTAATCATTTTCATCAATAATTTTCTGCAAATTATTTGGATACATAGATACCGCTTTGTCCTCTGCACTAGCAGCTTCTCCAGCAATTTTCACATTCTTTAAGCCTGTTCTCGATCTAAAATTTTCAAGCCATCCTTTACTAGCATTGAAGGACAATTTTTCATCTTTCAAATTGCTCTCCTTTAGAGCAGAAAATAAGCAAAGAGCCTTAGCTGTAATATTATGGTTACTAATTGACTTCTTTTTCTTATTAAAATCTTCAAACCAAATCGTCAAAAGATCTTCTATTTCAAATATTATTGCAAGTATTATACGTACATTGCATGAGCGCAGATGTGGAACCCCTTTTGCGTTACTCGTGATACTGAACAATCTGTGCCAAAACGCTTCATATGGTTGACTCGCTATACCCAAGTTCTTTTCCAATTTTCATTTTACTTTCGCCGGATTAAAATCTTTTAATTATATCAAACAACATCTAAATTTATCAATTTTCTTTTCATCTTTTCGTCTTTTTTCATACCTTTAATGGCAATTTTGGATGGCAATTTTAAAAAGAAAGTAACGAGTGAACAAACATTTTTGAAGTAACTAACGGCTGATTAATACGCAAAGTACGCGTGTGCAGGCTGAGTTATAACTGACCCTGCAAGTTAAAACTTTATTATCAGTAAATTAATCCAATATGTCTTAGTTATCAAATACATACATAATAATATAAAAATTGATAAATACATAAAGGAACTGCAAATTATACGTTAAATATTAATCATCAACGACACTAGTCTTATCAAAATATACAGTTTTAAACTGTTTTAAAAAGAACCATTGAATTCTCATTGTGTTATAATATTGCTGACTTTTGTGTTTATCGATCAGTAAGTATTAACAAGTACATACTCACATTTATGACTACGTCATATGATACATATCGTACGTGTTATAACAAGAAACCTAATACGCACTTGCATCGTACGGGCTGTACCAAAATACTGTATTAATTGTATGTGTCTCATTCAGTATCAAACTGTATCATTGTATCAAAACATACGGGCTGCTGAAAAAAATTGCAACAAAGTAAAATGCTGTATTATTTTCATCTTTTGTTAAATACACGAAAAGATAAAATGGCACATTCACGTAAACATATTTAAATATTAGAATAAATTCACTTTTGTTCGAATGGCCTCCTTTTGCCTTAACTATGGCCTTGAAGCGGTCGGGAAACAAATTCCCCGCTGCATGAATGTGAGCCACCGGAATCCGTAGCGATTTCCGGCGAAGTGCTGTCTTGAGGGCGTAAATGCTTTGATATATTTTTATTTTTTATCCCAACCATCCGTGTTTTGTATCTGGTCAATTTGCCAGCCATTGTATTGAAGAAATAAAGTGCCGAATGTTGTTTCTGAACCATTCTTGATTGACGCGCGCTGAATGAGACGACGCAGAGTCCAGTTGGAACGTCAATGACCTGCGTCTGAAATGTTTACGTGCCCAAAACTTTAAGACAGCTTCCAAAGTAGTACCGCGATACACATTTGCTTTTATCTTCACGCCACGCTCCAAAAATATGAATGAAGCGCGGCCATCGTCAGTAGCAGCGACCCAAACCATTACCATTGCTGGTGACTCCTCTCTGGTGGCAATCCGGAGGTGTAAAATTTCGTATGATCTCTCTGGCAAGTAAACTCGGTCATTTTGTTTATTTACATGTTGCTGAATTGAGAGAAGACAGTATTCGGCAACAGGCAACTTTCGTGCAAAAGTAGCAATTCCTTTGCTCTATTCAGCCTATTTCTTTTCTGTTCAGGAGTGAAATCGTGTGCATTTTGGAGCTTCAAAGGCTTCAATCGAAGCTTATTTTTCAAAATTTATTGCATCCGTTCTCTCAATATGTTCTGCTCAGCAACCAATTTTTTATCTCTGCGACGAGGATTTCGTTCAATTCGAACCTTCACTTATCGAATCATTGCTGTTAATGTGGCTGTTAATTTACGACCACTTCCTTTGCACCTAGCAATGCTGCCAGTATGATGCGCGACACAAAAGATTTATACACATTGAGATGGATTACCTCTCCAATAAGTTGAACTTGTGGCTTCCCAGCCAAATATTGCACAATAACAGTGTTGTGTTTGAATTCTATGTAAGGAATTTATTATTGTCATTTAAACGTAGACGCAAATGCTTCAACACACTAAGAAACAGTATAATAAACTGTCATTGATATAATTTTGAGTACTCTATTATTATTGCTTTGACAGATATACCGGTGTAAATTTCGTTGTAATTTTTCCAGCTAACCTGTATATTTATCTATAGTAAACTCTACGTATTTAAAACAACAACCATAAAAGGATAAGTTCGCTGCTGTTCACATTCGATTTTGGTAGTTTATATAATCAAAACTGTCGGCATGCGTTTAAATGAGATTAACAAGGTAGAGCCCAAATCTTATACCGCGCATATTAAGGGACTTATACCGCGCATAAAAATTTATTAACTATTTTCGTAGTTTAGTGATAAATTCTTCATAATTTTGAAATTTGATCAATTTCCCAATGATTAGTTTTATCAATTATCAATTTCATTAATATGATTTATTAAAGATATCATAGCAAGATCTCCTGTAAAGAGCTTTCCCATAGGAGGAACGCTCCTTACATATCTCACAGTAGGGGAGAAGAGACCATGAGCACCAGGGAACCGGCCAAATACAAGTCCTCGTAAAGGAGCATCATGTCCCGACAACCAAAAGGGAACTGAGCTGTAGACAGGGTCACAAGAGTCGAGCAGAATAGACATGCAGAAGTTGCAGCGGAAAATTGGGGCGCTGGTTATGGACGTTGAACACTCTAGGGTAAGAGCCACCGGAATGTAAACCAAAACCAGCTCTGAGCTGAAAGATGAACTACTAAAGATAAACCAGGTATTGGAGGAGGCCCAGGATGAGGCTAAAAACCTGATGCGATGAGATAAAGAAGTAGAGGTTCTGCGACGCGAAAACGGTACTCTTAAGTTGCAACGGGATGTTCTGATAAACGAACTTGAGAGAACTGCTATGAGCAAACCCACAAATAGGGATTTTGGCTGCCAAAAATACCAGACGGAACCAAAATCAGCTGATGAAATGGCGGCCTTCTATATTAAAGAACTAAGAAGCTACAAACCACCCCAAGAAAAAAAAAAGGTAAATATTGTGTCGGAGACCTATTTGATGCCCCACCAGAGTATTCTTTGGCACACTGTGTGGTTAGTGACTTTGCGATGTATCGGGATATCGCAGTACAGTTTAAATTGAGATTTGGAGTCAATGAGAAGCAAAAATGCGGCTCCTGATAGCGTTGTTTCCCTACAACTTAGGGACTGTACAGAAAGAGCCATCCAGCTCGAACATCGAGCTGCGAATCTATGGGTCAAAGGCAGATGCAAAGACCTATGTCCAAGCTATCGCCTCAAATGAAACCAAGGAAACGCTGGATGAAGAGGCGACTGGTGGAAGCAAATGCAGCAAAACAAAAAAGTACCAATCTAGAGTGGAGAAAGATAACCCAAGCATGAATTTCAGACGCCAAAAACGACTGGGAATTAAAATCAGCGCCAAACAAGGTTGTTTCGCTACTTTCCCGCCGTGGGGTTATACAAGTCAAAGGACTGGATGAAGCCACTACACCGGAGCAGGTGGAGGCTGCACTGAAAGGAGCATTATCTAAGGTCGTAGCAAATGAGATAGGGGCCGCCAAGCTGAGGCCTAGCTTCAAAGGCACATAAGTGGCCTTTGTGCCGGTAGGACCAACGGCGGCCCAGGAGTTAGTGATACTTAGAAAATCCGCAAAAAACCGGAGGAGACTCTCAGGTGTTATAAATGCTGGTGTTTGGGACATGTGGCCGCTATATGCACCGGTCCAGATAGAAGTTCATTATGCACCAAATGTGGACAACCCGACCAAGTGAAGGCAGCTTGCAAAGCACAAGAGGAGTGTTATTTAGTCTGCAGAGACATGTACAAGCCTTTCAGATATGCAGCGTCTTCAATCTCTTGCCCATCAAGGCTAGAATAACCACCAAGTATCTAATCATGCAGTTGATACAAATTAATCTAAACAAGTACTCTTGCGCAGAGCCTACTAAGTCAGTATGTGATAGAAAACAACATAGATCTGGCAATAGTCAGCGAACCCAACAGAGCGGGCACAAACAAAACAGAGTGGGTCACTGACGAATCGGGGAATGCAGCCTTGTGGGGTTACGGACACTGTGCACTCAATGAGTTAATTGTACCCGATCATGGATTTGTAGCGGCAACTGTGGGGAGGAGTTGTTATTTCTCGCCTAAAGCTGATATTCAGGGCTTTAGCCAACGTCTAAACGCACTGGAAGTCGTTGCACGTAAAACGTCAGGACACCTGATAATTGCCGGAGGCTTTAATGCGAAGTCACCGCACTGGGAATCTGTCCGCATCGATAGGCGTGGAGACATGGTAATAGAGTTTATATTGATGTTGGGTCTCTCTGTCTCGAATGAAGGGAGAGAACCTACCTTTGTAAGGCGCGAGCAGACTTCCATTATTGACCTGACGCTGTCTAGACCTACTACTCAACGAAAGCTTCAGGGTTGGTCAATAGACTGCCAAGAATCCGGTAGTGACCGTAGATACATTCGGGTTGAGGTGGACACCCTGCACACTGAAGAAGCATTTAGCACGATCAAAAGATGGGCGCTCAAAAGCAGGCACCTTGTGGGCCTTACAAAGGACCTGCGTTTCATACCCGATCGGGAGTTCTGCGGTTCAGCCGATGAACAAGCCAAGCGCCTGGTTGCCTGCATAATGGAAGCTTGCAACTCTAACATCCCCCCACAGCGAAAAACTAAACGCAAACAGGTGTACTGGTGGGCCCCGGAGATTGCTGCATTGAGAAGGTAAACAAACGCAGCCAGAAGGAAAGCTCAACGCAAACTATAGAGGTACGGACCTAAATTAGCTAATGCTGAATGCGAGGCTTACAATATGGCGCGCAAAACACTTCGTAGCGCAATATGAAGAAGCCAAGAACACTCTTGGAAAGAGCTACAAGCTGCAGTCGAAGAGGATCCGTGGGGACTTCCATACAAGGTAGCCACTAGGCATCTTCACAAGAAGCATCCCTCGCCAGCAAACGTAGAACAGGTAGTGCAGGATTTATTTCCAGCCGACGAAATACCAACGCGCAAAAGCTCCTCTATAGCCTCAATTGAGGAAGCACCCATTTTTATTTTTAGCCTGGATGAACTGCAAAGAGCCTCTGGGAAGATAAAAAAGTGCAAAGCATCCGGACCGGATGGAATTATTAAGCTACTGGTAGATGTTAACTCAGGAGTACTAATTTTGGTCTTTAACGGGATTCTCAAGACTAGGTCTTTTCCTCAGACGTGGCAGAGAGCTACTTTGGTGCTCATTACTAAAGGCAAAGTACAAGGGTCGTACAGGCCAATTTTCCTGATTGAGGAGGTGGCTAAGCTTTTGGAGAGGCTGCTCCTGCAAAGGTTACAGGACTACCTGTCGGCAAGTAATGGTTTGCATGACAGAAAATTTGGCTTCAGGGAAGGGCACTCGACAGTGGAAGCCGTTAGCGCGATAGTTCAATCCGGCAGAGCAGCCACGGCTGAGACAAGGGACAAGAGAGTGCTATGCGCGCTTGTTCTGCTAGACGTCAAGAACACATTTACTACAGCGGACTGGTTCAGCATAAGAGAAGCACTTAAGGCTAAAAAAAGTGCCCCAATATCTTCAGATCGTTCTATCAAGCTATTTATGCGATAGAAAACTTATGTACACCACCTTGAAGGGCGCTTGGAAGACAAAGACTCTGGCGTTGGCGTCCCACAGGGCTCCGTACTAGGCCCCACACTGTGGAACATTATGTACGAAAGTATGTTAAGACTTCCTTTTCCACGCAGTCTGAGCTTTTTGCCTTTGCCTTTGCCTATGATGTTGCCGTTATGGCAAAGAACAAGAATATCATAAATCTGCACGAAGACCGCAACAGACGAATTGCCCAAATTGAGGCCTGGATGTGTTGCTATGGACTTAGCCTCGCACCTCAAAAAACTGAGGCAATATGGCTGACGGCCAGAACAAGGGTACCAGAAGATACTTGGGTATTGTGCTTGGCAAGTCGCTTCGATTCTCAGCACACGTGAAGTATGCCGCTGAGAAGGCTAGCGCAATAAGTTCTCGGCTTTCTAGGTTAATGCCAAGAATGGGCGGCTCAGGTACCGGTAGTAGGAAACTATTGTATAGTGTGATTAAGTCTACAGCTCTCTACGCGGCGTTAATCTGGGCGGAGGCACTAAACACGCTGAGGACTTCCGGAATACTAGAAAAAACGCCGCGCGTGGCCCTTTTGGGTGCTGCATGCGCCTACCGGACAGTATCCCTTGACGCATTGAACGTTATCACAGGTATCGTGCCGATAAAACTCCTGGCTGCAGAAAGGGCGAGGTCGTACGGCCGCAAAACAGCCCCAAAACAAGAGCGTCCCGACACATTGAGCAATTGGCAAGTAGCATGGGACAAGAGCACTAAAGGTAGATGACAAATAGACTAATCCCATGCGTCAGGAAATGGTACGAGGCGAGGAGAGGTAGCCTTAACTACTATCTGCCCCAGATGCTAACTGGACACGGCAGTTTTGCGCCCATCTGTACCGCATAGGACGAAGGTATACCGATACGTGCGAGTACAGTATTGCCAACTGCAGCGATAGCGTGGACCACACTCTATTCTCCTGCCAAGTTTGGATAGCCGAAAAGCATGTGGCAGAGGTATACCTGGGTACAGATCTACCACACACATTTTCAAATGCATACGCCAAATTGCGCCAAGCCAAACGCATACGAACGAACGTACGAGTTCCTTTGATGCGCGATAGCCTACCTGTGTGCTAGGCTGGACGGTGTCCAAAAAAAGGTGTCTACATGGCGTGTAGCCCCGTCTAGCCCCCACTACATGTCTGCTAACAACTCTTTTTCTATCGTATAATAATTCATCTCTGCCTTATTCAATCTTTCACTCGTATAAGCCTCGGGTCGACTATCAAAATTACAAAGAACTGCTCCTAAATGATTCTTGGATGCATCAGCTTGAAGGATAAATTCGTGCCCTCCCTCAAAATTAGGATAAATAGACAAAGCAACTTTCATAATTAAACCCAGCCATTGCAACTGTTATCGCTCTAGAAAAAATATTTGGATTAATCTTCAAACCCATCGTCAATATAGTCAGCGGATACTGCCCTTCATCTCTCGTAAAAGCTGTGTATTTTCATGAATTCTGATCCAACTCTACCTGATAATACCCTTGTGCAAGATCTAAATGCGACAAATATATAGCTCCATGTAAAGAATCTATTATCGTTTATATGTCCTCTAAAGGACACTTATCATCCTCTAATGAACGATTAAGAAGCCTGAAATCAAGAACAACCATGAATTCAGTTTCTTACGGAACAAAAGTAACGGCGAAGACCACGCGGAATGCGTCTCTTCAATAATACCCTGGCATTTTTTTTTCTTTTATCTCTTGAGTTAAAATGTTAGTAGTAGTTAACTTATCACCTGCTAAAAAGAAAACATTCGCAAATTCTCACATATCTTCTGCAATGAATCCACCTGTTCTTCTTTCAAACTCTGCACATCTGTACTATTCAACACCTTGTCCACTCTATCTATAGAAATATCCACATCTTCAATTTTTTAATATGAAAATTTCGTGCGTTTTCAACTCTTGTGTTTTAATTACGGAGCCTAACCTCATGATCAATTGTATTAAGAATTTTTGCTGCCTTGGTTGTCTTTTGGACAACCAAGTGGCACTTGATACCTGATGCCAATGGTCCAACGTTAGGACTTGATACCAACGCACCTGCAAGAAAATACCTCCTCCAAACTGCTCTGGAAATATCACACATTCTTCGTTAAAACGTATACTCAATCTGCACACTTTCTCGCACCTAGCTGGAATAGTTACATATTCCTCTTTCTGAGCTAATAATGGAACTACAATGTTTCTCCTTTGGACTCAAAAGTTACTGCCAAACTCTTATAATCGATTATTGCTTCATATTTAGTAAGAAAATCTAACCCCAATAAAATATCTATACTGTGACTAATTTTGTCCACTACGTATGCAATGCATCATAATTTGATATTGTTAATTGCAAGTGTAAGTGGCGCCTAACGAGCATTGCTCTCTGTCACCTCACCCTTCAATCTTATATCTTGCATTTTGTAATAAATTAGTTCATACCAATGAGCTAGTTTAATCAAAAATAGTACTCGAACTAAAATCTATTTTCGATCTTTCAGTGTTACATGTTTTGTTTTATTTTGTAAGAATCATTTAATACTGAGGTTCTTGAATTTGCTAGAAGCAGCTTCCGCTGCTTAATATGTGACGAAATAACTATTTACAACTTGCATGATAGTAAGGTACGAAGATAATGTGAGCATATTTTTGTAAATTATTTTGTATAAAGTTACCAATGGTCACCTGCGACCAAATATGTTGAAGGATCAACTAAAATTAATCCCCTTCTGCGAGAGTTTTGTGGATTAGGATTCTTAACTTTTGATATGAGCGAATATAAGTTGGGATTTTGAAATTATAGATGTTTATAAAATTATATCTATTAATTAAACAACAAAATCGGTGAAATGTACAAGTTAAAGGTTTATGGATGATGTAAGGACTTAAGTGTGAAAAATAGGATTTATGATTGGAGAACTTAAGTCAGAAAGGTTTCGATATGATAACTTATAAAATGATTTTATGTCTGAATGCTTTAAAAGATTATTATTGATTTATCTTTAATGCAATTAGAGCTAGTAACTCTTGATTCTGTCTCAAATACTTAAAACAAACAATTTTAAAAGAAATATTTGTAGATCAGCATGTAATTGGAATTTCCAAATGTTTTATAATAAAAAATACTTATTTATTTCATATTTGTTATAACCTACTAAATCTATTTTAAATAACAAGTTTATTGAAACGTGCACAAAATAATTTATATAGAACAATATTATTACACATTTTATAAAGGTGTTTAAATTTTAAAAAATGATTACTTATTAATTAATTTTTATGTATGAGGAAACTCAACTAAGTATAAATATATATTACACAACACCATAAATTTATTTAATGAATTTCTAGGATCCTCTTTTGGCAACATTTGTTCTGCAACTGTGTTTCTAATTTCAATTAAATCTGTTGACGATATAGTGTGGTATTAGAACTGAACATACTACAAAAATATGTTCAATTTTTCTTGTTCCGAAACTTTTAAAATGCATTTCAGATTGAAACATTTGGCATTAAAAATTTGAAAAGAATTCATGAAAATGATTGACGTCAATAACAATTAACATCCTATTATGTAAATAGGAAATTCTATTTACGAGATGAAATAAGACAATATAGACTCATATACTTTTTAATAGTAGCGAATATGTGCTCGTATGAACTGAATACTTTACCATTTTTATGACCCACAGTTGAAGTCAGAACAAACGACACCAGTTTCAAAATTATTGCCCAGAAAAGGCCGGGAAAACATTCACTCAACAGAGTAAATATCAGCAATAAATAAAACAGCGTTTCTGTATATAAAATTCAGTAGCGTATAGTAAGCAGCATGTTTTTTTATGTTTCATGTATCATTATTTTATGAAAATTAACTACATGTATCCCACCATTTCTAATCAAACGTTTAGGTAACGATAATTATATATCATTATATGATAATTGATAAATTATATGATATTAAAATTATTATTTATAATGTAATATTTCTAGTGTACGTAAGTTCCTATAAAACACAGGTAGGCTTAAATAAAGATAAGTTCCTACAAAATATATTTTAAATGGTAGGTAGATGTATACACAATATCTGGAATTCATTGTAGTTAGACGCCAGTCTCACTGAACGAGATATCTCATTTAACTATCGATAGCCATCAACAATTTATAATTTCCAGCGTGCTCGAACTTTGGTGGATGGTTGATGCTGCTCGATATATGTGCACTTGCGTTTTTGTGATTATCATAGGAATTGACAGATCAAAAATCAGCTGTTTTTTGTTTTCGTTTGATTGGTGAAATGATAAGCTTGTAGACAAGTTTTTCATTTTGTTAAAATGGTTGGTATATGGATGCTTTCAGAAATAAATTTATTCATTACGAATAATTATTTTTAACATGCCAAATAGAAGAACACCTGTTTATTTGAGGTTAAATTTATCACCTGATTGATGGCAATCGGTGCATCATTGTGACCGGCCTAATAATTTTCAATCGATAGTACTTGCGGTTTGTTGATCGCTGTGGTTCAATTAGACTACCGCCTTACACTGTTCTCGACCAAATTGTATTTTGTGTTAAAAGCGATATGAGGATACGAAAATTTACCTCCAAATGTAGTAGGAGCTGCGAAAAAAGGAATTTTAAACTTCTTTGTATGGAAATCTCCTCAAGATATTTACAATTAGGAAATTATGTGAATAAATTAAATAAATATAGCCTTCGTTTTAAGCCTTAATTTTATTCATAACTTCATTCTCTATGTCTTAATTATTTATGTCAAGTTTATGTTTTAATTTTATTTATGTGTTTTAATTTAATTATCAAGAAATACCATAGTTTAAATGGTTTGTCTTCTTTTTTCATATATCACCATTAAAGACATTATTTGATGTATTTTCGTTATCTATTGAAATTATCAACATAAAGATATAATTTTAGTAAAAGCTTCGGAAATTTTTATTTATGTAATTCTCAATTGAATAGAGAATTACATAAATATAATGCATTAATATAATGGATAAATATAATGGATTAAATATAATGGCTGGGTCATAATGGATTAACCTATCGAACCGTAAATTAATACGTGTGTGAGGTTCTCATTGCAAGCTATAATTCTGTCTTATTAATAATTTGCTTGACAACATTGTAATATCACTAGATAGTCACATGTGGGACTTGGTTCCTTGGAGAAACTATAATATAAATTACTTTACATAAATATTTCGGTTTATGGTAATGTCAAAGGACCCGAAAAATTAATATGCTTGCTTCGATTTTAATCTGATTATAAGGGTCGAACAAGCGTTCAACGTTGATTTTCTAATTTTCTGTCGACATAAATGTAGCAGACCAACGAAATAATCTTTTTCTAAGAAATATTTTTTTCTGGTAAAGTTAATGCAGCTTTTGATAAAAGAACATATTGGAAATAATGAAAACATTAAAATTACGAATTTTTTAATTTTTAAAGTTGTTGCTGAAATCAGTTCTTTTATATGGATAAAGTCTACATTACAAAACCTCAATAATAAAACGATTCTTTAAATAATTTTCGAAGTAACTCGTAATCGGAATCGTAGACAAAACGATTATACTTTAAAGACATATGTGGCGTAAAGAAAAGAATGAAGATAAGGGGCAAACTTGAATATTATACCACACCCCATTGTGATTTTACTTATAGTATGGACTATACCTGACATGTACTTAATGAAACAAAAATAAAAAAGAATAATTAACATTCTTTAAAAATCTATCAAGATGTTTGGTAGTATTACGGAGTGCTATCAAGGTATTGCCTTGCAAGGTCGTAAGACATTCTTAGTGACGGAAAATCTTATAGAGTGAAAATTTGTGATAATTGCGGTCGTAATATGAACATAGTGTGAAACGGAAAAAAACAAGGAACCCATGTATCGATGCGGTAACAGACAATGCAAATTGAACTTAAGTTTACGTGCGGTAACTTTTTTTCCATCAAATTTGTACCAATTCAAAAGATGTACCATTGTACCAAATCTGTACCATTAAGATGTTTAATAAGAGCATGGTTAATTGAAAACAATTTAAAAATTGGAGGCACTGGCCACACTTTGGAGATTGATGAAAGTGCGTTTGGAAAACATAAATATAGTCGTGGCAGACTAAGAAGAACGTGCTGGGTTGTTGGTGGCATCGATCGGCTTCCCAAACAAACTTTTTTAAAAGTTGTACCTAAACGCGACGCTCGAAAGCGTTAAATGTGGAACCTGGCATAAGAATTATTACAGATTGTTGACGAGGATACAATGGTTTGCAACAGTGGGCCTATATTCACGAGACTAAATCATAATATTTCATTTGTTGTTCCGAATAATCGACAAATTCATACTCAGAATATTGAA
>WYDF02222983.1:0-21167 GCA_009867245.2 Adranes taylori
ACGGATGGAGGAGTAGGTTTCATAATAAACAAGAAACACGCAGGCAAAGTTGTCCAGATAGATAGTGTAGGCTTGAGTGGCATTTCTTGAGTGGCATTTCTTGTGCTAAGACTGAGCTCAAAATACAGACTAAAAGTTATTCAGGTCTATGCCCCAACAAGTTTGACTACTGCACGTTTAATAAGTAAGAGTGGGAATAATCACTTTTGTTCACGCAAGGTTCGCCCGTCAGAGGTCCTCACGATCGACGATAATATATAAGCAAAAAATTCATTACGTTCTTATTATTAGCATTCACTCACTACGCTTAATTATTGTTTAGATATGTTTTCCGAGTTTCAAAAGGATCAGTAATGCGATATCTCTTCAAGTACGCGATTCTTTAAGAATTACGTCTGGGATACAAATGTGAGTACATATTTATATATTTTAGAAGGGAACTACAAGAAACTTGATAATATTTAAAGCATGTACAAAGTCCGAGTCAGTCAAAATTGATTGTGATAACTACTACATGAAGATAACTAGAGCAATCAGCATCAGAATATACGAACTTTATGTATTATCTACCAGCAAGCTTTACGTTCCAATCTACATCTTCACGCGGTGAAGAAAGGAAACACTTCGATGGCTACCGTAGATGGGGACCAATTGTATATCGGGATAAAACTCCACCCCCTATCTTCGGATACCCTCTTGCCCTTGAAGTAAGAAATTGCCTCTAAAGCGGGATAAACTACACAGGAAAGGACAACGGATCAGGAAAGCAAGGAGACACCACCCGATTATCATTTCTCAAGAATAACCATACATGGATATTAATTGCCCCGAGTTCCCGGCGTGCCTCCTATTGGATAGGGGTGCGAAGAATCCCCGGGTGGAAAAATAAATCACCTACTATAAAAGGAATAGCAACGTGGAATATAAAGACGTTATATCAAGCGGGAAAACTAACAACAGTTGAATTAGAAATGCATAGTTAGGATTAAGTTAGATTAGATTGCCAAATAGTGGATAAATCAGTCACAACATAGCCTTCTATAACTCCGGAACTACAACGGGGGAACATCAAAATGGTCTAGGACTCATAATAAGAAAAGAATTAATCCCATACCATACGTAATAAATTTTTGTCCCTATAATGAAAGAATAATGATGTTACAGCTAAGACTTCATCGCTTAAACATAAATTTAATCCAGATATATATCCTCTAACATCTGATAGCAGTCAAGAAGAAATCGAATAATTCCACTATGATTTAAACAACTTAACAGGCAAGTTGAAAAATATGTCACTATAATTATTGACGACTTTAATTCCAATGACTTTAATTATAGGAAAGTTCTGGTTATGCAATGGAAATGAAAGAGGGGACAGATTGGTTCAATATTGCCAAGAAAAACTGCAGATCAAACACATGCCATGATCTTCCGACGAGATGGTACACCTGGACAGTGCCTGGAGATAAAGAGAATGCCATAATAAGAAATTAAACTAGCTTTGTGACCGTTAATCGATTTCTGTACAACGGTTTCTTAACGCCTTTGATGCGTTTCATCAAAGACGCTTCGGAAATCTGGCAATACATCTTTGGTCGTAGACCAATAAATTCGTACGAGTGCTTACAGCCATATTAATCCTTCATTAGCCAGGACACAGCTTTATTTTGAACGGAATCTGAAAGGGATTAATCGGAGGGCTCTAATCGAAGGGGAATTTCGAGTAGACCAAATCCAACATGGATTAGTTTATCATAAACGAGTTTAAGACGTTCTAAATGGTTAGCCGAAAGTGTTTCCAAAAATATAGATATATTACGAAAATTCTTTTTTTCAATAAAGCTACGAGCTCCGCGCCGGTTCCCTTGATCTTCCTAGCTAATTACAACCCGGATATCCTGCAACTTTCTTACAATTTCCATAGATTTTCCCTATACGGCATTATTTAGTAATTTATACAAATCCTATTCAAGCTCAGAGCTTGCATCCTGACGCATCGACGTATGTTACGAGATAGAAAGACATCAGACAGGGCTGTGTGTTGTCACCACAGCTCTTCAGTATATACTCTCAAATTATATTCCAAAGAGCTCCATGGAATAGAAGTGAAGGGGTAGTAATTGCAGACCAGGTGATAAATAAATATAACATCAACAGAGAAAGTCAAGCAATGGGATTAACGATTAATATTATAAAAACAAAATACATACATAGTCGTATCATAAAAGCAAATAATCAACATGCGGCTTATCAATATCTCTATATCTCACAATTAACTCAGAAACAGGCCAGAATGAAGAAATTAAAAGAAGGATCGACATAGCTAGGAAAGGGTTCATAAAATATGCACAGATGCTTACTAATAAAATCCTGAACATTTCTTGGAAACTTGGAACAAACAGCTCAGACAACAAAGAGAATCGATTCAATCGAAATGTGGCTCTACCGCAAATGCTTAATATCCCTTCAACAGCAAAAGTTACGAATGAAGAAGAAGTAAGACGCATCGGTCACGGAAGGAAACTTAGAATCATAGTTAACGTTCGGAAACATCGTGTTTAGAGCACTTACTTCGAAATGAAAAATTATGCAAGGAAGATTCGACTGGAAGATAGAAGAGGTCGTGGATGAGAAATGTACGAGATTGGACCAGCATGAATGTAGAACAACTAATCCATGTGACAATAGATAGAGAAGCTTTGGAATGTGTGGTTAGAAGACGGCATGTGAAGAAGAAGAAGCTTTACGTGGTCCTACACGTCATGAAAATAGTTACAAAAATAGTTTACTTTATTCCAGTAGCGCCATGGCAACACTGTGTCTAAAGTCATAATAAGACCTCATCTTGTATAGTAACGGAAATTGGATTAGTAAAAACGGTTACCTAGAAGTTGAACTGTCAACGGCTTCCGAGATATGACCCACACCCATTCTTAATGGGCCATCCGGTATAGTGCTATACCATATAGTACGAGACATTTAAAATTTAAATACCCAATGTAACCATAGAGCCACTTTAAATTTGAATGCCTCAATTTAAAAGCCATATAAAACATAGTGTGTTCAAATTCCCTTTAAATCCACGTTATTCCCTTTAAAGCAAACCAACATGAGGTGTTTAACTTGAACAGTTCCACAGCTATATTCCCAAATATCTTAAAAATTCTTCATTATAGAGATCATGGTAACCGAGATTAAACATATAAATAAAAGTAACAGCTCAACAGCAGTAGATACGAAAAAACCTATAAGAGCAAATATTTTACATTTAATGAAATCTATTAGATGATATCTTGCAACTTAATAAATGTTGTTGTCCATAGCGGGTCCAATTTATAATTTTGGGAAGGGCGACAAAAAGAGCACTCATATACGGCATCTTTTTTAAATTTTCAAATTTTTATCCTGCTAGACTATCTGGAACTAATCAAGGCTCTAAAAAATATGAACCATGTTGAAATCAACAACTGTTACAAATGATTTTTAATAATACAAGGTTGTATATAGAACACAATTTTGAATCAATTCAATGAAAAAAAACCAGATCCGTATTTAAAAAAAACAATGTTGATAGTGTCTGCCCAGTTACGAAACGTTGTATTACATAAGCGTTGACAGTAAACTTAAATACGTTACGCAACAAACAATTACTTTTTAAGTTTTTTAATGTTATCAGAAATAAAAATGCTCGAGTAATTTTAACAAAATAAAAAAAATTGTGGTTTTTATAAATATATGTTATTTGTTTATTTTCTAATCATCTACATTTTTTTCAAGAAGTTGAAGAAGACACTAAAAGCATTAGCAGAAAGGATATCCTGATTACGATGGGCGACTTCAATGCGAAGCTGGGTACGGAGAACCTTGGACTAGAGCAAGTGATGGGAAAACATGGATTGGGCAACATGTACAACAATGGAGAGCTCCTCGTAGACTTCTGTGCAAGTAATGACCTAGTCATTGGCTGCAAATTTTTCCTCATAAAGAATGTCACAAAGTATCATGTATATTCCCAGATCTTCGCACCCAGAACCAAATTGACCAAATGGCCATCAGAAGAAGGTGAAAGATGTCTCACTTGGATGTGCGGAATCACAGAGGGGCAGATATAGGCAAGGCAGATATCGATAGTGAAGAGATTTAATATTGGAAAGCTGAAGAACGAGCAAATAGGAAAGAATATGCACTGGAAATAGGGAACCGGTTTAAGGGCCTCATGGTGGATGATGAACGTGATATAGAAGAATACTGGTTAAAGGTAAAAACAGCTTTCACAGACACAGCTGAACGAGTGGTTGGCTTTAAGGACCAGAGAAGAAAGGAGAGGATGTCGGAAGCAACTTGGAATCATATTGGACAACGAAAAGAAGTGAAACTGAAACTGAACAGTAGCAAGACTCGCTCAAGAAAATCCAGCTTCAGATAGAATATCAAGCCAAGAATAAGCAGAGGAAGAAGTGTGCTAAGGTTGATCACAGGAAATGGATGTCAGAATTGGCTGAGAAGGCAGATAAAACGGCAGGCGCTGGAAACATGAAGGAACTATACGATGTCACGAGAACTCTCTCCAAGACGAAAGTCAACCGTAGAAGACGACCGGTGAAAAATAAAGAAAGGGACCTCCTAACCAACAACTTGCAAGATGGCGCGAACACTTCATGGAGGTGCCCAATAGAGGAAGAAACTGTACTGAATAGAAACTGAATAGAGGAGTAGGAAACGTAACTAACCTTGACCCAACCTCAAAGAAAGAGATCAAGACAGCGATGAAGCAACTGAAAAATGGAAAGGCTCCTGGAGCAGATAATATTTCACCAGCTATTAACTGATCCAGACACCGCCACTGATCTTTTGTACCCTCTCTTCAAGAAGATGGTTGGTCTGAAAGTAAACTCCTGCAAGACAAATATTTTGAAGATAAACACAAGAGATATAAGAACACTGAGAGTGAAAAATGAGGACATTGAAAATGTAGAATAGTTCACGTACCTTTAGATGTACCTTGGGACGTACCTTCACGTACCCATGATGGCAGTGCAGCTGCAGATGTCAAAGTAAGAATCCGAAAGGCAAATGGGGTCTTGATTCCGCTGTAACCACTGTGGAGGACAAGAGATATTTCCACAACGACCAAACTCCGAATATTCAGAAACAATGTGAAAGCAGTGCTATTCTACGGTTATGAGACTTGGATGGTCACCTCCAAAATCAACAGTAGCTTGCATGTCCTCCTAAATAGATGCCTCAACGAGAGATGAATCCATCTCCATTCAAATCAAGGGAAGTAAATGTAGATCGATTGGTCACACCCTGCGAAAAAACGAGCATGCTGTGGCGAGACAAGTTTTGTTCTGGAATCCGCAGGGAAAAAGGAAACGTGGAAGACCAAAGACATCATGGAGAAGGGATGTAGATGAAGACACAGAAGGAAGGAAAGACATTTGCAGAGCTGAAGATCCTCGCTAGAAATAGAGTGAGCTGGAGAAATTTCGTCGAAACTTCCAACGAAACTTCGGCGAAATCCTATGCTCTTGATAAGAGTGAAAGGAACTAATAGTAACAGTAATACTGTCTGCATTAGAAAGTCTACACCCTGTATACAAAAGTGTTGATATTATTCAAAATAATAAGTAAAAGATTAAAATAATAAAATTTATATTTTAATATTCTGAATAAGATAAAAATTTATACATAAAAATATTACATAAATTTATGATTTATCAAAACGTGTCTACAGTACAACACATCTTGCATGTATAATATGTTGTATAAGGTTAGTGGCGTGGAACACACTGGACGCCACTACATATAGTTGAGAATGTCTATAAAAATGGTAATCGGATAAGGCAAAGATGAACCTCTTTTTTCCGCATGATAATTTTTAGAAATTTTCATGTTTTGGAAACAGGTGTGTGCCTACAGTTTTCTTCTGAGATAGGACATGATTCATGTTTAAAGCCATTAAAAGTTTATCGAAAATTTAAACAAATATAGACATGCCATAAAAGAGTTTTGTTACACATACATAAAGACACTACACAAAATAGACAATATCCACATCCCCGTTCCCGCCACCACAAACGCGACTATTTGAAACGCTTGTCTACCAGGAGACAATACACTTGAATTTCAGATGTAAGACACTACAGATGTAAGACACAGATGTAAGACTGTACAGATGTAAGATACTTTAATTTCAGATGTAAGACTAAAAAGGGGGGGGGGGGGAATCGTAGGCTTAAGCCATTCCGAAATGTTGAATTTATTCCTTTTGTCATTGGGGTTTAGGAGTAGCGATATCTAAGCCCCCAGACCATGTAATAATACATAGAAGGCATGGAAGTGATGTGCTAGATTCCAATCATTTCATGGTGTCAGACAGCGAAGTACATGAGAGGGGTCGTAGGGGCTGTAAAGATAGAAGAACACTGGGAAGAGATAAATGACACAACGGCGCAGACGGCAATTGGTCTACTTGAATACAAAAACACAACCATGGTGTGATCGGGATTGTATGGATGCATTGGAAGAAAGAAGGCGGACAAGAGAGGGAACTACGGCAAAAAGTTACACTAGAGGGAATCGGCAAATGTTTAATGAAGCAAGAAGGATTGCGGAATGAGTATGTAGAGGAAAGAAAAGAGAACTGGAAAAAGCAAAATTTCAGAGGATAAACGAATGTAGCAATCGTAACGAGATCAGACAAATGTTCCAGATTGGTCATTTTTTCTGAAATGTACTAGATGGAATAGGTCGCTATTGGGGGAAGAACGTGAGGTTTTGCGGTGGTCAGAGTACTTCTCCAGCAGATGCACACTTCGACTTGACAGGTGACGGCATGAGAGAAGAGGAGCCGACGCTAGCAGAAGTAAGGGCAGCTGTAGGAAGCCTAAACAATCATAAAGCATCCAGCGAGGATGCTTTACTCGCAGTGTTATTTAAATCGACGGGAAGGGCTTAGTGGAAACAATGCACCAACTATTGAAAAAGATCTGGAGAGACGAAATCATGCTTTCAGAGAGAATACAGTCATAATTGTACCAACACATAAGAAATGGAACAGACTTAACGGTGGTAACTACAGAGGCATTTCGTTGTTCAACACAGGATACAAAATACTGTCTAAAGTACTAGCAGCAAGACTACAAGCACTAATTAAAAACTAACTGGGGAAATACCAATGTGGGTTCCACTCAAACCGTTCAATTACAGATCAAATGTTTTCATTGAGAATTATGTTAGAAAAGAATTACGCATTTGATATCGCACTGCACCAATTATACTAACTGCACCAATTTCACCAATTCCGCGCAGCTTATGACCAAATTCTAAAAGGGCAGTTATACAGAGTTATGCAGCAGGAGTTTGCAATACCGATCAAACTAATAAAGCTCATAAGACTGACGCTATGTGCTTTGGAGTGGAAACAGGTCTCAAACAGGGAGATTCCACTCACCAAGTTATATTAACGAAAAATTATGATGTAGAATTTGTGAAGAGGCCATAACAGTACACCAGCATAAGTAGTGTAAGCAAGATAATATTTCGAAACTACCAAGCTTGGCAATGATTACCAAACTCTTGAAATGGAACATTTTCATGTATCACTTATGTTTTACATAATATGAAATTTTTCCAATATTGTGCTCCCAAGTTTTTAGAGTGCGGTTCTCAACCGGTGTTCTGCAGAACACTTGTATTCCATAAGATTAGGAAAAGTGTTCCGTCAAAATGTAGAAATTTCTAGTCAAAATTAAAGTTATCGCTATAAGAAGAGGTAGAATTACATTTTCAGCAGATCGAACTCTCAAAATCAAATTTAGCGAAACAACAGTTGACGAATTTTGGATTTCTTTGATTTTGGAGTTCAAATAGTGTTTAAAACTATATTTGAAAATATACTTTCAGATATGTAAATTTATTTATGTATTATATAGAACGTAATTAAATCAATTTAAAAATGATCTTCTATAACTGTTCTTAATCAATTTTATTCAAAAGGTGCTTCCTACGTTGATTAAAAAAAATGTAGAAGTACAACTAAAATTATCAGATTCTGGCAAATTAGGATTGGTGTGTCGAATAGGGAAATTATTTTATTTATTGGAAAGTCTTATTTGTATATATGTTTTGTTTTTGGAGGTGTTAAAGATATGTATGTACACAGTTTCATTTTACGACGATGTTCACCAAAAATCTTAAAATGGTAAGTACCCCGTGATTCTAAAAAGAATCAGATCTTTAGAGTTTCGTATCTCATTTACCACAAGTCCAAAATGATACGACCCTAGGTTAGTCAGAATAATTAAGTACTAGGGAATATTTCATTTAAACACTTCAAATTTTAAAAGACATGTCAGTTTACTCTAATTAATGTGACCGTAATATTTGGTTCTCTTATTTGTAAACCCTTCTTACTTTGAAAGGATGTAAAATTTTGCCGCTATGTATCTTGTTTTGCAGAATGAGTAGTGCATTTTAAGGTCTTGAGGATTGTTTAGCGCCCCTCTGCAAGTGGCGCCCGGGACGTGATAGAACCCCTTGCCCTCCTCTTGCTACGCCACTAAATCTCTGTTATGTATATACACCTCTATTGGCATCTAAGAAATTAGCAAGATATATTTTCAAACGAAAAAAATTATATAACTTAATAAAACAATATAATAAAAAAATAACAGTGGCGTAGTATGAGTTCAAAACTTAATGCGTGCTATTAAATAATAAAAGGTATATGTTGAGTCTTGCAGCCATATAATGGGTATGTTTGGGTGTATATTATGCACTTAGTATACAATAGATACCACTGAACAATACAAGACCTGAGCATCTACCCGCGCAGTTTCTCTGACCAGCTTAAATAATTGCCTTGACCAATTATTTAACGCTTTAATAATTGCTTTCCCCTAAACTATACGCTTTATTTTTATTGGTATTGTGAGCAGCATCGTCGTAAGTAAAAACACAACGCATGCATGGGGGTAGGCTGGTTCTAGCGCTGGTTTTTAAATCAAGACCAGGGAAGGCAGCTGTTTATCACATTGTGCGCAATCTTAAATAAAGCGAGGAGGGGGTGGAGGGTAAATCATCATTCACTTGTCGCAAAATGACCAATCCGCCAATTTCCCTAGTCTAGACATCAAACCACTTGTTCCTCCCTGTGTATGCCCATGAAGGCATGTCGTATCAAATTGGCCAAAAACTGAAAGTATCTCCCCTGAAAAATAATATTTATTCTTCCCTCAACACCCAAACATATTCAACTTCAAATGTATCGAATTAAAAACCCTAAAAGAAAACAGGACAAAATTTTTTTTTTCTTCCAACCCTATCTTTATTTATGTACCCGTTTCCCTTACTGTAATTTTATTTAAATTGTCAGTGAGAATGAGGGAGAAGATAATGGAAGTATGTGCGAATAGTATTATGATGTATGGAGCAGAGGCATGGGCTGTGGAAGTAAGAGAGATTAGGGAGAGGGTGCAAGTTGGATGTTTGAAAAGGATGCTGGGGTAGATAAGAATTCTCTTAATGAGATAGTTATGTAGCAGTTAGGAAAATATAAATGCTGAATAAGCGGAGTGAAAAGGATGGTAAATTTTGAGGGAAAGGTATTGAAGGATGATGGGAGTAGGTTAGTAAAAGAAGGTATGAAGAATGTAAGAAGAGATATATGTGAGAATGAATGGATTAAGTGTAGAATACATGTGAACAGGAGGATTAGAAAGTCGAGGGATAGATGGTTTGAGAGGATGATGGAAAGTAGTGAAGCAGTGAATGAGGCCATATAATAGTAAGTATAGGTGGATTAGGGACAAGGAAGGAATGGCATTATTTAGTATCGCAGAATGGCAGTATTTAGTATCGGGATTGAGCATGAGGGATAAAAGAATGATTGGAAGGTCCAGATGCGGGAATGAAGAGGGTGGAAATAAGTATTGGATGCATGAGCAAGGAATGTGTAGGATATGGGGTAGGGAAGAGGAAAAATGGAGCAACTGGATAAAATAATGTGAAGGGATTGAAGTGATTGGAGTATTAGTAAAATTGAGTTGGGGGAAAATTGAAGGGTTAGTTTGGAAAAGGAAAGCTAAGGATTAGATAAAATGACGACAGAATCAAGGCATAATGAAGAAGAATGAAAAGAATAAAGACAGAAATAAGTAAATGAATGTACAAGGAAAAGAAAGGGGGAAGGAGAGGATGATTGAAGATAAGTGGGAAGAGGGAGTTCTAGAGTATGGGATATTGTAAGGGAGAAGGATGTAGGACGTAGGGGGTGCATGGGGATAAGAAATGAAAGAAATTAGGATTAAAGAGATAAGGTGGTAAAGCCTTCCCTTCTCACTACAGGGAAGGAATTAAATTAAATATTAAGTTGTATACGTTGTATTAAGGTGTAATAAGTTGATGCCAATAAAGGTATATTTATTTAAATTGTATCCCCACTATCCACGCATCTTCTTGTATCCACCTTCTCGTATCCCACTATTCATAATTTTTTTCAACGAGAAAAATAAATCTTTATTTTTCTCGTTCTTATTTCCTCGCTCACCTCTTTATCATTTCCAGTAAATAATTCATCACATTTATACCTACTTCTCATTTACCTAAGCATAGTCCCCAATTTTCGCAATTTGGCTTTGCTCATTTGTCTATATTCTTTTTCCCTGTGATTCCATCTTTCCTTTGTAATCTTTCATTTCTCACGCATACTTAATCTCACATTCAAATAATCACGCATTATTCTTCTTTCTTTCTTTATGTGTGCCTCTTTGCAACTTATTTAATTTTACCTCCTTTTCTTGTATATTTACTTCTTTCTTTCTGCATTCAATCTCCTTCTTACTTAACTAGCCCTCTGTTGTCCCATCAAACAATCCATGTGAAGAGTCCAAAGTACTCTTCATATCATGTTTCTTTTATTCCAATTGCATTCTAACACTTCCACCCTTCTTTTGATCTTTCTCTTCTGCAAACATTACCAGCTTCACCAAGCAAGCCATCGTCAACATCCTATAATACTTTGGCACTTTTTATACAATATTTGCATCTACTCAATTCTTGCAGTACGATTTCTCCAGGCGTCGACTTTTCAATACCTAATATCCTTTTCCTATACACTTTTCCATGCTTTCTCTTTTTTCACTGCTCATACTTGGGCAACATACAACATTATATCCCTCACACATGCATCCATTATCGTTAACCTCCTTTTTACCGATTCGCCAAACTTTTTATTCCATACCATTTCCTCATTGCTTCCGTTGCTTTTCTAATCAGCATTCGCATGTGTTCCTTACAAGATCCATCATAAATCCCAAATATTTATACGTTTTCACGCATCTATCATTATTTTAATTCTCTTTAGAATAACTTCCATTCCTCTTTTGCATACTTACTCACCCTTTCGATCATTTCGTTCAGTTCCTCTCTATAATTCGACATGCATACGATGTCATCTGCATAACTTATTTTCTGATCTCCAATTAGCACTCCCCCAACCTGTAGTTTTTGCAAAACACTCTAAATTCAATATATACACATAAAATAAACTTCCACTCTTTGCCTCAAACCCTTTAATCCTGAAACCCTTCGGATATAATCCCGTTTATTCTTGTTCTCACCTTAATTCCATTATATAACTCTTTCAAACATCTTAACAATTTTGAAATCCCCATTTTTTCATACTCCCCACAACTTTTTCTTCGCATAAAACTTATTTATTTGTGATTTAAATGTTTAAACAACAAATACCTGATAGATTGGAGCAGTGTTCAGAAATTGCTTATTTACATTGAGATATAACCTAACTTTCTTATATAACCGTTTCCTTTATTGTAATTTTAGTTCAATGGTATCTCCACTATCCACGCAATTTCTTGTATTCCACTATCCATGCATCCACTATCCATAACACTCCAATTTGTTTCTATCATTCATTGTTCCTATTTTTCTAGCAATTGCTTTTATTTTTCTCGTCCCTATTTCCATCATCTCCTCTTTATCACTTCCAGTAAATCATTAATCACATTTATACCTACTTCCCATTTAGCTAATCATAGTCTTCAATTTTCAACTATTTGCCTTTGTTCATCCGTACATACCACACCCACAAATTCTTTTGCCCAATGATTCCATCTTTCCTCGCAGCATTTCCTCAAATTCTCTCCTTACGTAATCGCATACTTAATCTCGCATTCAAACAATCAGACATACTTCTTTCCTTCTTGCTTAATGTGTGCCTATTTGCTACTATATCTAGACTCATTTAATTTTACCTTTTACCTCCCTTTCTTGTATATTTACTTCTTTTATTCTGCATTCAATCTCCTTCATACTTAACTAGCCCTCTCTTATCCCATCAAACAATCCAATAATTGACCTATCCAAAATACTGTTCAGATCGTGTTTCATTTATTCCAGTTCCATCCTAGCACCCCTAGAAAGCTGCGTGGCATAGGAAAAATGTAGAGAGATAAATACAGCAGAAAAGAATTAAATACAAAAGCAATGGCAGAGTGGTAACGGAGGTGGGATGCATCCTCAAAAAGCCGTTGGACACATAAAATAATCCTGACCATAAAGACGTGGATTGAACGTCCGTATGGTGAGTTAAATTATTACACGAACTGGACACGGGTGCTAACTGGATACGGATGCGACACAAAATACTTGCATGGCAGTCGAAAGAAAGAGAGCCCACAGTGCGAGACATGTGGAAACGGAGAAGACGTAAGCACACTTTGCTCTACTATCGGACATGGTCGGGGTGACGGGAAAAATGGAAAGAGTAGTAGGGAAGATAGATAGTCCCGATAGTTAAGCGAAATCATGCTACGGGATAAGGATTCCTGAAATGCGGTGGAGACCTACACTGGAGGTGATGTACGACAACAAAAGAGAAATTAGACAGAAAGGTAGGATGCTCTCATCAAGCTTTCAGTAAGAGGCACCAGAAGCAGTACGGCTAATGAAAACTGAATGTCGAATGCTTTAACTAAGGAAAACACCGTGCTATACGTAAACGACTACATCACTCCATTCCCTCGATGAAATGCATATGTGGTACTAGGGGTTTGATAGAGTCTCCGAGGAAAGGGTTTAGGGGGTATTACCCGGCCTATGGCTGGGGTGAGTTCCCCAGTACTTCATGCACTTGATGCACGTAAGCCAGCATGAGGTCTGCGTAAAAGCATTCCTAAACCTCGATATAAAAAAAAAGATCGATAGTCATTCGGAGCCTAATAGTCATTCGGGGGTGGTGTAAAGTAATCCTACAGTATTTCTTTACTTTCATTTTAGACTTTCATTTTAGACTTAATTTAACTCAGTATCAATCTTATTACATTAAAAATAAATATCGACAACAGGTTAATGTTGTTTTAGGATGTCTACGAGCGGAAGCTACGAGCGGAAGCTAGAAGCTCGACGATACAGAGATTACTCAGCTGAAATGCGGGAAAAATGCCTGGAATCGATTAAAATGGAACATTTTCTAAGCGCAACGGTGTAGAACATTTTAAAATATCTAGAAAAATAATTAACCATAAACTAAAACATTGAAGCCATGAGGTTCTCCATTTACTCTTCTTTATATTACAACTTGTTACTTGAACAAAATTGATAGGAAAGTAAAACAGTTTCCAAACAATGTTCCTGGAAGAAACTGGATAAAATCAATTTTAGCGCGTGTCCCCAGACCGAAGGGTCGGTTTGCATCAAACATTAAACGCAGTAGATGAAGACAGTACAAGTCTATATAGAAAATTTAAACAACGCTCCAAAAGATGTACATGCAGAAGAACATATGGAGACTGAACCTAATCGAGACCAATTTAACGGACGACCCTGGAAAGAGAAAAGTTATATGTCGCCGTGTACCAAGTATCCAGAGAAAGTTTGCAATGTTTCCAAATCGAGCACTTCCTTAAAAATGTGTGGTAGTGCAGCTGGGGAAATGCTGAAAACATTCGTTGTGTGTAAAGCCATCCAACAGTGGAATACCTGAATAAAGGCAGGCCCGAAACACTGCCGCTATCAAAGCACTAAAAAGCCTCATATTGCGGAAACTGAAATAAATTCCAAGGAAAAATGTTTTCATTTCTGACAATCTGTCCACCCATCTCAATGTTAACATTTTTCAAAAGTACAGAGATGAAAACAATGAATTTGTATGCCTACTACCCAACACCACACATATGGCACAACCTCTAGACTTTGCTTTTTTAGACCCATGAAAATCGCATGAAGAAAGGTTTTTGCAGATTGGAAAGCAACTCTTGAGGGCCGGAGCTCTTCTGTTCTACTGAGGCAGTACTTTCCGTCACTACTGAAACGCGTCCTTGAACTTCACTAAAACAAAGGCTTGCAAAGAAGAAAAAAATTAGCATACCGCCATGAAGTTTGTCTCATTATGAATTGGTTTAAATGCAACGAAGTTCAAGTGAGCCAACTGCAAAAGAACATGCTTCTGAATCACAGCCTGGTACTAGTCAATCTTCCAAATCAGTCAGACCATCGCAGAAGAGAAAAAGCCAAAAATCACTTGAGGTTTCCAGTGATGAGGAGCTGTTTGAAGATTGGAAGTGTGAAGATGTCTCTTATATATGCAAATGATATAGCATGTCTACAGAGTTATAGGGAAGAGATGAAAGAAATGATTGGGCGAGTGCAGAGATACATGGACAGAAGAGAATTGAAAGTGAATGTAGAAAAGACAAAACTAATGGTGTGTAAGAAGGGAGGGAGGGAGTGTAGAAAGGATGTATTCGATATAGGCGGGACAGAGGATTGAAATACTAAAGAAATATAATTATTTAGATTTCTTATTGGTTCAAACTGGTTCACGTAAGAAACACGTAGAGGTGGTGACGAAAAAGGCAAGAGGAGTTAGAGAGAATGTGGATGGTATGGAAGAGAAAATTTGGGGAGTCAGTGAGAATGAAGTAAAGATTATGGAATAGGAATACTAGGAATTAAATAGTAATGCATGAGATTGGGAAATATAAATGCTGGATAAGTGGAGTGAAAAGAATAGTGAAGTTTGAGGAGAAGGTTGGTTAAAGTGTACATCGAGGGAATGCAGAATGAGGGAGCAGTTGGAAAGGATGATGGATGTGGAAAGGCAAGAGAGATATGGAAGAATAAATGAAAGTAGGTATTAAAGTAAGTATATGTGGATTATGGATGAGGAGGTTATAGCTAAGTATTTAGCATCAAGATTATGCATGGGAGAAAAAAGAAGGATTGAAGTGGGAATGAGGAGGGTCGAAATAAGTATTGGATGCAAGAGTAAGAAAGATTGTGTAGAATATGTGGAAAGAAAGCAGAAATATGGAATCCTGTGAGGGGATTAAATGGTATGAGAAACGCCTTATGTAGCTTCATTCTCATAGATGCACATAAAACTTTTATGCATTTACAAGAACAAGAATATTTTACAAAACGCTTGAAAAACCAAGGAAAAACACAGTAAGTTGTTTTGATGAGCCTAGTTGTTTTGTAGAGTAATGTGTACGCATTAGGAAGAACGAGATAATTTGGGGGCATGTAATAAAATATTTATTGCCAATTGGGCTGTGCTTCACACCTATCAATCTGAGTAGTCATGAACTAATCTGGTTTAACATATAGTCAAAATTCTTTCGTGAGGAAGAGAAAAATAAGGCGCAGGAGAGGCGTAAAATCACCAATCCCTAGTCACAAATTTTCCAACCCTCCAAATTCCACTAGTTTCCCTAGTCGACACGCCAACCCCTTTACCCCGCCCTGTGTACGCCCATGAACGTATGTAGTATCATCAAATTGGGCAAAAGTCAAAAGCGAAGCTTTTTTCCTGTGTCCGCTTTGCGCAAAATTCAGGTACCTTGGTCTTACACATGTTCCCCAAGTTTCATTTTTTCAACTTTCATAGGAACTGAGATATTTAATGTAGTACAATAGCCGTTTTTAAGAAAATAGATTTCAAAGTTGGCAAAATAAAAAACACCCTGTGCTCATGTTAAATTGTGATTTTTCAAAAATACATTTCAAATGAAATCAAATGGAGCTTTAGGTAACCTATATAATAAAGTTTATTTGAATGTCCTATCTTTAATAGTTCCTGGGATATATCAAACAGTTTGTTTAACTTTAAATGTGACAACCTCGCGTTGTGTAGCAGTTAGAAAGATGGGAATACTTCTGAAAGATGGGAAATTTCTTCTATGTACTATTATTCGGAAATTATACGTATCTACAAATGTATATATTGACTTCAGATTACCATGATAACCAATGGAGTTTTTAAAATATTAGGAGCTATATTAGGAACCATAAAACCTGGACCCCTCATGTGCGTTATAATTTTAAAGAGACTCACAGGAGTTATCAAAATATATAAAAGTATACAGTTTGTGACTAAAAATTTTGTTGAAATTTTTTTTATGGCATTTTTTTCAAAATCGGTTCAGAACCAAGATATTTAGGGTAGTACCATTGTTTTCAAGGTCAAATTACTCCGATGTTTTAACGTGCGTTATTTTTAACTCGCTCAATCACTTTAATATTAAAAGAATTTTCGATAAAACAATTTTAAAAAAATTCCATGTACAGTTTTTAAGAAAATGGGTCTCAAATTTCGTAAATAAAAGAACATTGTATATGTGTTAAATTCTGGTTTTAGAAAATATGTTTCAAATAAAATCGAAGGGGCTTTAAGTAGCATATACAATAACGTTTATTCGAATGGGCTATCTTTTATAGTTTCTAAGATATATCGAAAAGTTTGTAAAACTTTGAGCGTGGCAACGTCGTTCTATAACAGGTAGCAACATGGAATTAATTTCATTCGACGCAGAATACATGTCTGCAAAATTGACTACCAAATTTCATCCAAATCTGTCCAATACGCTAGGAGAAATTCTTGAACATACAGACACCGAAAAATAAGTATTTCTTTTAAATTTTTGAGCCAGATTTTTTTTGTGGTAAATTGTTCCTTATGACTCCCTCTTTGAATTACGTATAAACGAATTGTAGTGATATGACTAAAAGAAAAGTACTAAGGTGAAATAGAAAAAAAGTTCAAAACATGAATCCTATATCTTTCATATATCTATACGTACTTCGTACGTATAAGGTATATACGTACCTGGTACGTATTGGTATATGAAAGATAAACATTGCTAGAAACTTTAAATATGAAAAGCGAAAATATATAAAAATTAAAATTTTCAATTTTTCAAGGTGTGCAGGACACAACTAACACTCCTTCAAAATAGCCGCCTCTGAAAAATAATATTTATTCTTCCCTCAACACACCTGAAATATATCAAACGCCAACGCCAAAACGCAGAAAGAAAACAGGAGAAAATTTATTTTTCTTCCAACCCTTTCCTTTACTATAATTTTATTATCTTGTATCTATCTTTCATCGAGGACGCAATCCTTATCATTAATCTACCACAAGAACATGGGCATTCGTAGACGAAGCACGGAAGCAATACGACTTCTTACCTGCTCTTTGTAGCAATTCCTTTTATTTTTCTCGTTCTTATTTCCTCCCTCTCCTCTTTATCACTTCCAGTAATCATTCATTACACTTGTACCTACTTCCCAGTTACCTAAGCGTAGCCTCCAATTTTTAACAATTTGGCTTTGCTCATCTATCCATACCTCAGCCAAACATTCTACCCCCTCCCCCTCCTACACAACTCACCCCCTCCACCAAATCGACAGTACTCTTATTATCGTTGTTTATGACCTAGGGGGTGGGGCAATGCCCCCACTAGACAAACACCCTAACTGCGCCAATGCTATCACATGCATCCATCATCGTCAACCTCGTCAAACTTCATCTTCCATACCATCCTTATTCTTTTTGTTGCTACGTTTGCTTTTCTAATTATCACTCTCATATGTCCATACACGACCCACCATAAATCCCAAATATTTAAACGTTTTCACACATTCTATATTTTCTCTATTCATTCTAAAGATATCCAATTTGCTTTCTCTCGCCCCATTTTTACATATCATTACTTTAGTTCTCTTTAGAATAACTTCCATTCCTCTTTTTTGCATACTTACTTAACCTTGCGATCACTTCTTTCAGTCCCTCCTTATAATTAGCCATGCATACGATGTTAATCAGTATAACTTATTTTCTGATCTCCAATCTGTCGTTTTTGCAAAACACTCTCTAAATCCGACATATATACATACATAGAATAACCGTCCACTCAACGGACATCTTTGCCTCAAACCCTCTTTGCTTACCTAAAGCCATTCGAACATAATCCCGCTTATTCTTGTTCTCACACCTCAATTCCATTATATAACTCTTTTAAACATCTTAACAGTTTTGATACCCCCATTTTTTCATACTCCCCCACAACTTTTTTCTTACATAAAACTGTTATTCTATTCATTTTTGATTTAAATGTTTAAGCAGTTTTGGCCAATTGTTTATTTACATTGAGATATAACATGATTTGAACGGTTAAATGCGTAGCAGGCGTACCCATCTCTACATCAAGTACGTAAACAAACGCATTTGTTATCTTCTATTGTTTAACTCCCATGCACATGACACATACAGACACTAAGGTATAGATCAGCATGGACCAGCAGCTTATTACAACCGAAAACCTGCAGCCAATGTGGGCAGGCCTGCTGATATGCTTCCCAATGTGTAAACAACGCGCAACGCAATAGCAGTAGAAAACAGTTGACTGTGCAATGCCACACCAAAATGTCCGCTTATAATAATCGCAGCCGCCTCACTATAATACACGCCGTACGACAAACAATGTAAATTAATTGGTCACTAAAACATTGTATAATATTACTCACCAACTGTCTGGATGATTGTTTTCTACCGCCAGGACTGTTAAGAGACATTATATCCTAGAATTTGAAACGTTCCAAGGGCTTATTTTACACGATTTTCTCGTTTGATTTGCGTTTATACGTGAAATGTCGTCGTCCTTACGTCAAAAAGAATAGAACAAAAGGCGAACAACATCCACACACGTCTAGCGATCGACGCAAACTGCATGACAAAACGTGTGCGAAGCAATGCATGGTTGTCATTCTCATTGCGCGTCTATTCTATGTTTCTCATTTCAATACGTATAAGAAAGATATCAAATCAGAACGTTTGTCTGATGCCACTACATATGATATGATTCTTGTACACATGGGCGTACCGTCTAAAAAGAGTTTTAATTTAAATTTAATTTTTGTTATAATTAGAATAATTCTTTACACGCAAAAAGAAAGTTATAAATGTAACAAAAGAGTTATACAATTAAAATATGATCAATAATCAATATTTATGTAGAGGATAGGGCAATAATACGTTCGTTTCCTATATCTCGGTGTATATGATAGGTAACAATTTGAAATTTAAAAGATGTTATATGCTGCTAAGTACGCATTTTTTTCAATATTCTAAAATATACAGTGTTTAAAAAAGTGTTACATCAAAAAGTTAACTTTTTTAAATGGAATACCGTATGTGTTTTAATTTTATTTAAAACTCTTGGCTATCCTCTAACATGTTCAGCGGTCTTCAAGGTACAATTGCTTTGTAAAAGCTGTGCATTTTATATTGTAAAATTAATACCTTGCTGTGTACAAACCTTTTACAAGAATGATTCAGTAAATAAATATAATTTTCATTATTATGCGATTGAGAATCCTAGAAGTTTCTGACAAATGGACCGGCAACATAGATGGAGCGTTAATGTCTGACGAGGGATTATTAGCGAGTATATTATAGGACCCCATTATTTTTCAAACAATCTAAATGAGCTCCGCGACTGCTCCAGAACTTAACCTATTTCTTAATCTCGAAGAGTTGGACATAGGAAGGTTTTAATTTACAATATAATAATAAAGTCAGTACCTATGGATTTATGTTCAACAATTGCTCCTACCCTATTGGACTAATTTGGGTGAAATTTGTTAGACAGATGCACACGATTGTTCCGCAAAAATAATTTTTTTAATTTTCTTAAATTCAATATGGCGGAAATGCGCCATTTTTTACACAAAAAAAATCATTTTTTAAACTAGGAGGCTGTAATTTTGCCTCTTATTATGCGTCGAAAAAAAAGTCCCATGTCTCTACCTTGTGTATAACGCGACGTTGTCACGTTCAAAGTTTAAAAAACTTTTCAATGTATCTCAGAAACTATAAAAGATAGGACATTCTAATATACTTTAATTTATAGGCTACCTAAAGCTCCTTCTATTTTATTTGAAATAGTTTTTCTAAAATCACAATTTAACAAATATACAGGTGTTTCTTTTTTGAAAAATCCGTTTTCTCGAAAAATTTCGCTGTCATTTTTTTCAAATTACTTGTATCGAAAGTTCCTTTAATATTTAAGGGATTAAGCGAGTGTAAAAAAATCGCACACGTAATCTTGGGAGAAATTTGACCTCGAAAAATAATTTTCAACCCTAAATATCTCGGTTCCTATGAGAGCCGGTAAAACAAAACTAGGGGAACGTACGTAAGACTAAGGGACCTCAATTGCACTAATATGAACAACTAAATATATTGAGAAATAAAATTTTTTTCAGAAGACTTTTTAGTAGCATCCTGTATTTTTTATACATTTTGCTAGCCCTCGTAATTCTATATAAAATGATACCACAAATAAGGGGTCTAACTCTTATCGTTTCAGAGATATTACCCTTAATGGCTTAAAACTTCTCAACTTGTCGCCATGGCAACCGACATTCAATAATCATATACACATGTAACTCCTAAATAATAGCATATATAGCAAAATTACAGGAAAAAATATTGTACGTTGTATGAGACCTATAAGACTTATAGTTGCTTTTGCAATTGAATAAATGGTTTTATCAGTGGCTGGTTGCACATTATCATTTTGGGAGGGATTCAAAATGATTATTTTAATCAGAAATTCAGTTTTAAAACTAAAAAACTAAAATTTCGCTCGCATATAGTATCTTGTATTATGTGTCGAATACAATTAGTACCATGCCTGCAGTTGGTATAGAACGCGACGTTGGCACGTTTAAAATGTTACAAACTTGTCGATATATATCAAGAACTATGGAAAATAGGACACTTGAATAAACTTTATTATATAGGCTGCCATAAGCTCCTTCAATTAAATTTTTTTTCTAAAATAACAATTTAATAT
>WYDF02223094.1:0-32070 GCA_009867245.2 Adranes taylori
AAAGTACCGCTGTATTTGACGTAATGACAAAAAAAACCTAGTAGACAACGTCACTATGCATTGCTAATATATTAAAACAATAGTACATAAAACCACCTGCGACGTATATACGCAAATCTTTCACCCTTATGTGAAAAGAAGTGGTATACATAATGTGCGTCTGCAGAAAGGAGTTAGAACACACAAGTACTATATCTGACAACTCTCGCACATCAACGAATGTGCGAGAGAATAGTTCGACTAGAGTTTCCGTCAGAATGGCGGAAACTCTAGTGCTTTCTCGATTGATAACTATAGTTAGTATATCTGGCTACTAGAAAATTATACAATAGGTTCTTCTATTCGCAATTTCAATTATTTCACCGCGATCCAAAAGATATACTTCGTGTCTCAATTTTATGCAGCGACTTTACAGTATATAATATACATATGCTACTATATACTCAATACACTTTACAGTATATGACAACAAAATTTCACAAAGACCGGAAAATAAATAAAAAACATAAATATTTTGCAAAGGTTAATAAATCTGGTTCGGCAAAATTATTAAAAACGTAAGTTTTAACTTCGACAGTTAGTAACTTGAAATCCAAGAAGCAGCTGTTTAAAAATTGATACGGTCAGTTATTATCCCAGAAAGAAATAAAGCAAATTTTATTAAAATCTGATATCGTCTGATACAACTCACATGAAATGACCCAATTAATAACCTGAGCTTATAGTAAATTAACGAAAATGCAGTTGTGCAGAGATATAGTGTATAGATATCTGCATGTTCGACTCAATAAAATTCTCACTCAATAAATCAATGGAGCATGATACTTTATAATATAAAATAGAATTATTACTCTACTACATTGGAAAATTAGTTTAATATGTCATTAAATTATAAATTTTCCACTAACCTGTCCTCTTTTAACTTCTAGCTCATCATCTACACACGGCGTAAAGTCATGTAAAACGACCATTTTACTATCAGGTGATAATCCATGTTCCTTTTCAATGCCAACTCGTACCAGTGTTTCTATACTTGCCGAACCAGTAATTCGACCCATTCCAGGTGAAAGACCCGAGCTATTTTTCATCATGTCTTTATCGATTTCAGCACCTGTTGCTGAAAATGATAGAGTAAACAATATTAATTAGAATTTAAAGATACATATATAGCATAGTTTAAACAATACGAAGTTTAGTTTCTCACGTTTTTTCTTCGTACCACGACGAATACGAACAGGACACAAAAAAGCCATATTAAGTCATATACTTCTAATAGTTATAAATATATAAATAAGTTTAAACAAAAATTAAGTTATCTTCTTCTTCTTCTTATATTTATTTACCGTCGGCGTAATTAAGTTATCAATGTCATTATTGATTTGACATCTGCCAATTATAAAATACTGACTGACTAAACTCACTTTGTTAATTAGGGTTGCCACATATCAATTCACATTCATATTAATAATTCCCGTATATATAAACAGAATAAATAATTATGTATTTAGTAAAAACAAGAAGCATTTAAATTGTTCGAACTTAAAAACTAAAAGTCTATCTCTATAACAATCATATGTTTTTTGACGTTAATGCACTGTTGCTCACACAAGTAATAAAAGAATCAATATAATAATTACAAATAATAATATTCAGTAATAGTTTAATCTCATGAAACAGTTGAAATAATAATTTACTTTAAAAGACTACAATAGAATTACCTATACAAGAACATACATGCATACAATAGACTTCACAGGACTCTAAATAACTACATTAGAAAATTCTCTTGTGAGATATTCACCCCAGGCGTTTTTCAGTAAATAGTTTTTAGAAAATGGTAAAGCTCTTATCCTCTCTGATAAAATATTATGACAATGAAATCCATGATAATTAGCACCAATCTGGTATTTTCTTAGCCTGTGCTGTGGCACCACAAGTTGGCTCTGTAGCTCGTGGGATATACTCATATACAATATGTAAGTCCGTGTGCAAGGTAAGGTTGTAAACATTGCGCATCACATGAATCAAAGATTCAAGAATATAATATGATGGCAGGGTTAGAATGTTGTATTTGACGAAATAGGTTTTGCAGTTTTGTTTGTACGAAATATCTGCAAATCCCGAAAACCATTAATTTAGTTTTATCATTATTCAAACATAGTTCTTGGAACCACAGCTTAGACATTCCTTACAGACAATGCAGTACCATCCACAAACATTGTGCACTTTCCGCCAACATTATACATCAAATCATTTACATATATGAGAAAGAGGACTGGTCCAAGAACGGATCCCTATGGTATGCCTATATTTTCTTTGTCAGAAAAGGTTCCATCAAAATCTACTACTTGTACTATATTTGTAACGTACGACATTAAAAGGGCACAGCTGCTTACATCAAAATAATAACGTTCCAGTTTATTTCTCAGATTTTGTTTGAGATGCAGTCGAAGGTCCGCATCAACAATATATTAATCGTCATAACAGTGAACCTGTTCTTCCAAAAACCATACTGCCCATTGGAAAACAGTTGTTTAAAAAAAATTACACTTTGGTTTTCGAATATCTTATCTAATGTAGGTATTATAGAAGGGTGCCTATAGTTTCCGGTTTTTTAGTGTCTGCCTTTTTATACAACTTTTATATTTTTTTAGAAATTAAACAAATTTAATGAGTAATTATCATGTTAATAAACAATATAAAACGTATTTTTTACTTAGAACTAGTTGCGCCTGAGCCACGAAGTAAAAAAAATTCATTACTTTCACAAAAAATAGACATTAATATATTGTAAAGTTTTTAGTTTTCACGAAAGTAGTATTCAAGTTTAAACCTTAACAATCGGAACGTCTGCCTATAAAAAAAACAAGTTTATTAAAAATAATACAGAATGTATCCAAACAGGAACTAGTGATCATGATGTACAAAATCAAATGCTTCAATTTTGATACGATATATTGTAGATTCTAGTTCTAAGTTTAAGGCTTCTTCTTTAATTTCCATTTTCACTCCATCATCCTTTAATATATCATGATCTAATAAAGAATCAAGCTCTACGGTTAGATATTCCTTTTTGATTTCAATTTTTTCCGCCACGTCATTCGTCTTGTTACCTATTGATAGTTCTAGTTCTTCTTTGATTTCAGTTTTCACTTCACCATCCTGATGAATTAAATACATGTGCCTTCTCAAATCGCGTTCATCTAAGCTATAATACGTACAATGGGTACATTTATGATTCACATTGTCCGAATGTTTACTGAAATGTCGTTTTAAAGTGGTTTCGTTTCCACTCTGATAATCGCAATCTAAAGACTGATGGAGCTTCTCTCTGTGAACACGTATATGTCTAGTTAATTTGTTTTTCTCTGCAGTTTGATAATCGCAATCTAAACATTTATGTGGTTTCTCACCCGTATGACTGCGTGCATGTCTTCTTAAGTTACTTTTGTCTGTAGTCTGATACTTGCAATGGAAACACTTATGTGTTTCTTCACCCCAATGACTAAGCATATGTCTTGTTAATTTGCTTTTTTCTGGAGTCTCATAATCACAATGTAAACATTTGTGTGGTTTCTTCTCTCTGTGAACACGCATATGTCTTGTTAATTTGTTTTTCTCTGCAGTTTGATAATCGCAATCTAAACATTTATGTGGTTTCTCTCCCGTATGATTCCGTGCATGTCTTCTTAAGTTACTTTTGTCTATAGTCTGATAATCGCAATGGAAACACTTATGTGTTTCTTCACCCCAATGACTAAGCATATGTCTTGTTAATTTGCTTTTTTCTGGAGTTTGATAATCACAATGTAAACATTTGTGTGGTTTCTCATCCGAATGATTGTGCATATGTTTCGTTAAGTTGTATTTTACTGTAGTCTGATAGTTGCAATATAAACATCTATAAGATTTCTCTTTAGCATGAATACGCATATGTCTTGTTAAATAGGTTTTTTCTGTTGCCTTATAATCGCAATGTAAACATTTATGGGGTTTCTCGTCCGCATGTCTCCGCATATGTCTTGTTAAGTAGGCTTTTTCTGTAGCCTGATAATCGCAATGTAAACATTTATGGGGTTTCTTGTTCGCATGACTACGCATATGTCTTGTTAAGCTGCTATTATCTACCGTCTGATAATCGCATTGTAAACATCTATATGGTTTTTTCTCCGTATGATTGCGCATATGTCTTATTAAGTAACTTTTGTCCGCAGTTTGATAATCACAATGTACACATATATAGGGTTTCTCGTCAGCATGACTGCGTATATGTCGTATTAAGTTACATTTGTCTATAGTCTGGTAATCGCAATGCAAACATTTATAGGGTTTCTCGCCCTTATGTCCTCGCAGGTGTCTTATTAATTGAGATTTTGTGCCAGTGCGATAAACGCAATACAAACACTTATAGGCTTCCTCGCCCAAATGTGTACGCAAATGTACGGTGAATTGTTTATTACGCTTAGTCCGATAACCGCACCTAGTACAATTATAATACATTCCCTCCAAATATTAAGATGTTTTTCATATTAGTTGTTTTGTCTATGATAATCAATTTTACCAGGTTACAATAGACAGGTCATTGTACGGTCTGGATTGTGTGTTGCCACCTAGGGCCATCTCTTAGAATCCCGTGAGCTAAAATTTAAAGGCGGGATAAACAATAACTTTAAAAAGCATATTTCTTACTTTCTTAGGTGTTACTAATTTTTTTCTAAAGTTCTAAGATTTCACATTCGCATTATACTAGAAAGATATTTGTATGACTACTCATTTTAAATTGCTAGTTTTTATTCAACTTCAAGTGACGGTTCAGAACATTAGATTTTTTAGGATCTGAATTACAAGATACAGCGAGATCAACTTTAAAAGCGTTGATCTTGCTGCTGATCTTGCGTTGATCTTTAAAAGCGTGTATATCAGGCGCATACGCAGGACGAGGGGGTTGGGGGTTGTTTTGGGATGTTTAAACACCCCCCGAAAGTCGTACTTACACATGTCAGTAGATTTTCAGTCAATGATGAAATATGTTTTTCAAACAAAATTTTCTAGAACCCCCTCTCCGAAAAATTTCCTCGCACGCCCCTGTAGATACTGCATCACGAAATTAATACTAAGAAATCAAAACTCTAAAATTTCAATAGCCTTTAGATAAAAATTAAATGTGTTATAATAAAAATTCTGAAACGCCACAATTTGACATTTGAATGCCATCACAAATTATATAGTTTTGGCACATAGAAAATTATGTGTTTACTTAAAATGGTTTTATAATTAAATTATTACTTTCATAAAAAATTCTTAATTGTTTTCAATGCGCAATTCGTTATAAAATAAATAAGTTAAGAAAAATCCCGGAAAGATGAAATGATCTGGAGGTGACGCACGCACAGAAACAAATTATCGTGGCACCATCTCTGGAAATCGAGAATCGGACTCACAGAAAATGACAACAGCTGCTTTCACATTAGTGCCCAAGCCCGGGTCTTTCCTATGTTCTTTTTATGACAGACTTATTACATGACACAGCAGCAGGTCCAATAAGAACTATTACCGATGGATGCGTTTAGTAGGTGTTTAGATTGTGACTATAGTTTCAACTCTTTCGGGCCATCTTCAAACATACATACGCGTTTAATTCAAGGGAGTTCTATTATTGGGGTGTGTTATGTGACCATATTGGGGCTACGAGGGATTTGACTTAGTCGTGTTAACTACTAAAAAAGGTGCGAGGTGGGGGAGTCAACGACCAGATAGACGGGAGTAACAAACCGACAAAGACAAAACCGAGACTACGAGGGATTGTTATAATTGTCTTTATAGTTGTAATTTATAATCGTCGTTTTCTAGTCATTATAATTTTCATGTTGTTGCACTCGTCTATGTGGTCGTTGACACCACCAAGACCAACGCCTGTAGTCGTTATCTCGCCACCGTAATTGTCGCGTTGTTGCTCACGTCTATCTGGTCGTTGACTCTTTTCCGTTTAGTCGTTGACACCACTAAGTCCCCCGTAGTCATGTTGTTGCTCCCGTCTATTTGCCTGTTGCCCCCCCCCCCCCCATCCCCGTCTCCACACCTTAGTAGTTAGCACTACTAAGTGCAACACCTCGTAGTCCCAATATAGTCACCTAACATACCCCAATAAGAGAACCCCCATGAATTAATAGTCCAATACTCTGTATGTTTGAAGATGGCCCGACATGTTTGAAACTAGAGTCACAATTCGGATTACCACAATACGGATTACCACAAACTATACGGATTACCACAAACTTAATCAATATCAATCAATTGAAACTATATACGTTCAAATATTCATTCAGGGAGTTCTAAAATGTGCTTCTCAATTGAATTCTTATAAAAAATTTAATGGGTTCTATATCTATATATAGTACAATAAATAGAATACGTTTCTAAATTGATGAACTTTTATTGAAATGTTTTTTATAAAATTAAGACCAAAAATTTCGTACTGAAAAATGCTATACTCCATCGTCAATTATATACCTCACACTTAAGAAAAGTTTTAGTTCTTTATTATTAAAATAAAATTATTTTAAAATATTTAATTAGACAAATATAATACACAAAAGCCAAATATAATTAGACAAATATAATACACAAAAGCTGTACAGACTAAAGCTTATAATAAACTAATTTAAAATGTTTATTTAATAAAATTTAAGTAAAGAAGTAGAAATGTATTAGGAATAACATTCTTATTATGTAATAGTCGATTCAAGTAAAACATGCATTTCTTATACAACATTGCTTAATCATGTTATCATAATATTTAAAATGAATGACGCTTCATTTTAATAAATTCTACTTCTGCGAAATGCTGTTATGAAACTTAAGATCAGATATTATCTGAATTAAATGTTTCAGTTTTTATACCATCTACTGATGATTCTTCTACTTCTAGGTTTAGATTTTCTTCCTTTACTTCAATTTTCACTTCATCAGCCATCAACATTTTATGATCTACTACAGAGTCTAGTTCTGTGTATAGATTTTCTTGTTTATTTGCAATTTTTTCCGCACCATCATTCCCCGTATGGTTCTCAAATGCCTGTAGTTTTATATCTTTTGTAATTTGTATTTTCACTTTATTATCATGATGAGTTAATTGCATATGCCTTGTCAACATAGCTTTCTCTGAAGTACGATAAGAGCAATGACCACATTTATGAAGTATGCCGCCCCAATGTTGAATGAGATGTTTTTTCAAAAGATGTGCATTTGCAGTCTGATAATTGCAAAGTGAACAATTGTGAGGTTTCTCGTTGGAATGTATTTTCAAATGTATTACATTTAAATGAATCTTTAAATTACTTTTACTTGTAGCCTGATAATTACAATGAGAACACATATGACATTTCTTGTTTAAATGTTTACTTAAATGAACGGCAAACTGAGTTTGATTTGTTGTTCTATACTGGCATCGTAAACATTGATGGGGTTTCCCATTATCGTGTGTTTGCAAATGTGCTGTTAAGTTATTATTGTCCATAGTTTGATAGTCGCAATGTATACATTTATAGAGTTGTTTGTCCCAATGGTGTTTACTCACATGCCTCAACAAATGACTTTTGTTTGATGCCCGATAATCGCAATGTGAACATTGAGCTAGCTTCGCATGAATACTTAAATGGGCTGTTAAGTTCCTCTTGTCTTCAGTTTGATAATCGCAATGTAAACATGTAAATGGGATCTCGACCGCATGAGTGAGCGAGTGTTTTATTAAGTTGCTTTTGTATGCTGCTTGATAATCGCAATGCAAACATTTATGAGGTTTCTCAGAATGTTTTCTCAAGTGTTTGTTCAAATTATTTTTGTTTGCAGTTTGATAATCACAATATAAACATTTATGTTTCTTTTCACTTTGAAGTTTCTCATACATATGACTGCGTGTATGAATAGCTAAGTTATTTTTGTCTGAAGTCTGATATTCACAATGTAAACATTTTTGAGGTTCTATGTCCAATATTTTCCTCGTTTTTTTTAAATGTGTTTCTAAATGTTTGCTTAAAATATATTTATTTGTAGCCTGATAATTACAATGAGAACATTTATGACATTTCTTGTTTAAATGATTACTTAAATGAATGGCAAAATCAGTTTGATTTGTTGTCCTATAATCACATTGTAAACATTGATGGGGTTTCCCGTCATCGTGTGTTCGCAAATGTACTGTTAAGTTACTACTGTTCACAGTTTCATAGTCGCAATGTATGCATTTATAGAGTTGTTTGTCCCAATGTTCTTTACTCAAATGCATCATTAAATGACTTTTGTTTGATGTCCGATAATCGCAATGTGAACATTGAGCGACCTTCGCATGGATACTTAAATGGGCTGTTAAGTTTCTCTTGTCTTCAGTTTGATAGTCGCAATGGAAACATGTATATGAGATCACATCCGCATGAGTGAGCGTATTTCTTATTAAGTTGCTTTTGTATGTTGCCTGATAATCGCTATGTAAACAATTGTGAGGTTTCTCATCGATATGACTGCGTATATGTATAGTTAAGTTATTTTTGTCTGCAGTTTGATAATCACAATGAAAACATTTTAGAGGTTCCTCATCCATTATTTTCTCAAGTGTGTAACCACATATATTTCAACAGCACTCTGTACCTGTCGCTTGAATGAGTACGCATAGGTATGTAATTATAGAAGCTTTTTTTGTGTAGCTCTGCATTTGCCACTTGTACAATTATAAAATTTGTGCCCTGAATGAGTACGAACATGTACTTTTAAATTACTTTCTTTTGGAAAATGATAATCAACTGCGAACTAAGTTTTTGGTCAAATGTTTCAGCGAATGTGCAATTATGAATCTTTTGTTTTATTTATAGTCGGCCTATTTCTGCTGTGTAGGCTTCTCACTGACTATGTGATTTAACGTCGAGCCTCTGCCATCGACGCTGATAGGTAAGATATCAGATCATTTTGCCTTTATCAATCTTTATTGATTAACTCGTAAAGAGATCTTTATAGTGCGTACCAACCCGCACACACTATACCGAAGTTTTACCCCCTAGATGTGCATGATAAATTATAGTTACCTTCCTCCTATAATTACCGACCTCGGTTCGTGTGTTGCGTTGCCTAGATTCAATCAACAACGGAAACCATTGTCTGCGCTGGGGATCGAACTCGGGACTCTACGGTGGAAGTCATGAATCTTATCCACATCGCTACGGCGTCGGCGTCGCAGGAATCTTTCCTTTGGATTTCGATTATTACAATAAATCAACTATTATCACTATTAAAATCATCTTTCTTCTTCTTATATTTTACGGTTAAGATAACAATCACTCCCGGCGCGACCGTCTAATGGTGGGCATGAATCTAATTTATAAATTCATTTTATATATTATAGATTAATTTGATGATTAAAATCATTAAACGAATTTACTAAGTGCGTAACAATATCTCATTTGAACTACAAACAAAAATAATAACATTATTAGCAATATTTGCGAAATTTAATTTCGCCAAATGCAGTCAATACTAATGTCTTAGGGGCATAGTTAGAATTATAATCTAGTAGGCACAACTGTAGAGAGCTTCAGGGTGCTTAATGATAATAACGTTTATTTGAATTTGAACATGAAGAAAAAGGATATATGTTTATTATTACATCGAATGTTGTGTTCAAATTAATCTTATGCAGAAAGTCTAACTTACGCTTTAAAGTGATCAATCAAATAAAAACGGTGTATGGAAATAAATTCAAATTATGCAAAATCTAATAATGTTAAAAATTAAAAGTTCATAAATTTACATACAGATAGATCATGAATAAGACATTTTTATCTGTTGTTTGTTTAAAATTAAAAGAACTACATGAATAGTTTTGTAATTGTAACACTTTAAAACTTTATTGCTCTTTGTTTAAGTAAAAAATAAACAACAGTAAAGCATAATTTAGAATGTTACGTAAAGTTTTATGTAAAGATGTTGTTTTTAAAAACAAAAAGAGTTATATAAGGAATCACAAATTTACAAATTCTTTATGTTAAAGTAAGTAAATAATTAAGTTTGTGTTAATCTTATTAGCGTATAAAATGATAAATTTATTTAATTGAAGCTATCCAATATTATATAGAATCTTTATACACAAGTCTCTGTAAAATAGAGAATTTTTTTTATTTGATCTTGTAAGGATTATGGTAATCAATTGAACTAAATATATCATAACAACAATCTAGAATCGGTCGCTTGTTGTTGGATAATAATACCCATGATTTCGCATAAACCCGACTTAAATATGACTTATGAAGAAGTTAACTTGTATAAGTAGTTCAAATGGGATCCTGCGTTCTGATGAGATTGAGTTGTGAATATGTATACATGTAGAAAAGTATTTATTTTGGTGTATTTAATAAATATTATTGTCGCTATGATTTTAATAAAATATATTGTATAATAAATTTAGTGGCAAAATCTAGTGCATTGTACTATTATGAGTGAAAGAAAATTTGCCAAGAACTTAGGGAAGCCTGGAACAGCTGCCCAATTGCGAGAAACGGTTTCTCAAGTTGTTCACGAGACTACAGTACAAGTTAGTAATTGTTATATTGTATGAACATATATCTATTAATGGAACTATTATGCTGAATTTATGAAAAATAGAATTTATATTTATTTCATAGGAACAGGTTAAGGTTACCAACTTATTTATTAATTCATGTCATCGGTAAACGAGGGGACTTAATTAATTATAGTTGATAATTATTATTAAAGCACGTATTTTCGAAATGTATTTAATATGCATTTCTATTTTAAATATTCAAACGTCAATTTGAATTTATTGAAACTATTTCTAATTGGTTTTTATGGTTCAATGTTTGATTGGAGTTTGAATTTTCAGAAAGCCTACTACATAATTATAAACAAATATTTATTTATTGTAATATTTTTATCTAACGAAAATAATGCGAAGAGAAATGTTTTTATATTCTACATTTTTTGTCTCAAGCATTTCTTTAACAGTTCAAAAAATGTACATCAAACATCTTTTACAATTTGTGTGCACCATTTGAAAAGGTGTTTGATGTGATTTTTGAAAACTTTAACCCATTTATAACAAAAAGGGGAAAGCTTCTAACAATATTCTGGAATATGTAGAAGAACAAAGATGCCTTAATGCTTAATAACACTACACGTTATTAAACATGTTATATAAACTTGAATATAGAGGACAAATTCAAGACTTGCCAAAGTATATGCATTCATGACCACTCAGATAGAAAGTGTTTTCTCAGAATAAAATCAACAGGGTTCAGTCTTTCCTCATAAATCATTGGAGACACTGTTACTTATTTGATCGAACATAAAGTGAGATTATATACTGATGATCTAACTATATTTGTGCAACGGAATACTGGAAACTGTTAGAGACTTGTTCTTGACAAGTCGTCTTGCTTAAATTTAGAAAAAATGTAGCATCTGCGAAAACAGATCGTGGGAAAGCATCTTCTCAATTGAAAAGATGACACAAGGTTCACGGGGTTGTAATTAGATTGGAAATTTTGAGTTGCTGTTGTTTTTGTGCAGCGCAAGCATGATTACGATATGACATATTGTTATGAGGTTCCTCCCTGGCAGCGAAGAAAGAGTTTCACACACTAAAGAAGATTTTGAGAGTTTTGGTAACACATTCAAAGAGTTGCACATTTTTACTTCTTTTATAGAATTAGAGATAATCTACTAACCCACGAAGAAATATACATTTACCTAACTAGGAGAACAAGAAAAATATGTCCAAAGGGTGCCCATCTTAATCTATTATAGGATCACCAGCTATATATGGGAGTAAGACTATGTATGTAATTCTTTTTCAACAAAATTAATGGATTAGGAGGCTCAAAACAAATTGAAGAATGTTTAAAAAAAGTTAATACATATGTCACCTTACAATCTTCAAGAGTTGTTCTCGAGTCATGCAGTGAATCATTACTTTTAAAGTTGATGAACAGCTACCTTTATCTATGTCTAATTCATGTAGCTAATTCAAAATTTTATCTCTTAAAATATAAACATTAGTACTTATAACTATCATATTTTATTGTAGAATAAACCACAACTATTTGAACCACTTGATTTTGAAAAGTTTGTTCAAAAGTACAAGACATTTCTTCAGAACGATCCACAGAGAGAATTAGTATTATATCCGCATGATGATATTTCGGTAAGTCAAAAAGTTTTAACTATTTCATTATTTTCAAGAATTACTATCATGTATGCTATATAGTAACTCACAATCAGAAAGGAATGTAAAGTGAAATTTATCAGCTGTGTTACTTTTTCTTAAGAATTTATTTATTTACGTTGTACTGTAGATTAGACGCTAATATATCTTAATAATTTTCTTTAATTACTGTGTTTAATAAGAATTGTTTACATTCTGCAAACTTCAAACAATTTTAGATTATTCGCGTAAAAAGAACTAGAGCAGCGAGTTTACACATTTCTCTGTCATTCATTATTGGATATTATAATCAAGATGAAATTCATAATTAATCTGCATAAATGTGCATCTGTTAGTAAATATAAAAGTAGCACAATTTAATAAAGTGTCGAGTTGAGAGAAAAAGTAGTTATAAATACGTTTGCTAATTGCCTTGAACTAATGAATAAGTTTATCGTGTCATTATTTACTGTATATTGCCATTAATGCTTAAAAAAGGATTGGTTAAGATGGTTCCACGCTATGCTCCATTTAGGAAATAAGATGGTATAAATATTGCACGTTATATTGGAAAATTTTTTAGTGCAGTAAAGCTTATATATGATTTTAGATAATTCTATTAATTTTATTATGAAGAATATGAATTAAGTGTTTTCAGGGATTATGTGATTCTTACACACACTAATTAAAAAATATAAAGAAATCTATAAGTATAGTGCGTATGAAATGGCTTTAGCTCAGATGTAAGTTATATTACATTATCTGTTTGAATTAGTTTAAAATCTCAAATACATTAAATCATGCATTTATTCTAGTGCCTAATCTATTTCGAAGTTTAACTTTTAATTAACAAATAATTTTCATTATAAAATTCTAATTAATAAAATAATAAAACTTCATATGATGGTTATTTATTATATTCATAAAAAAAATTAATTCGCATATAGTAAATTTAAATATCTATTCTCAAATAAATGATGCAAGTACCAACAAACACTAAACGATTCAGTAATTATTGAATTATATTTTTAAAATGAAAAAATTTCACTAGTAAGTTAAACTTAGAAATAAATTAGTGATTAGAATAAATGTATGGTTTAATGTCTTTGAGAGTTTCAAACTAATTCAAATAAATAATATAACTTACTTTTGAGTTAAAGCCATTTCTACTCAATATACTTTTAGTTTTGTTTTTTTTTGATTGAAAATTATGCAGCAATTGTTTTTGGTACTCAAATGAATTTACTTATATAGATTGGGGGAACCTCACTAAGGTTCTCCTAGCCGACGTCTGCACTTGGTGTTTTTTTCTAGAATTTCTGTCGATAAATCGCTCCTCAATTGAGCCTTTCACCCGTACATCTATCTCTCCGGTCTATACTGATGCTTCCTCTTTCCGATTTCTTACTTTCTGCCACCAAATTGACAGTTGAAAATTTACTTACTATTGTATGTTTATGAAATACACAGAACTCAACAGCATAGGGAAATAATATGTGCTTTAAAATGAGGGTTACCTCATATTTAAGTTTTTACAAAATTTGAGAAATGTAAATTTTTGAAAAAAAGCAATAAAAAGGCTGCATGTGGAATAACCTGGCATAAAGCTATCTATAAATGACTAGATTATTTAAACAATTACCAAATTACTTACATGTTTACTTGTAAGTTTTACAATGGGTTGTTGCACAATAAGCTATTTTTTAAAATACCATTATTCATTTGATATGTAGGTACATATAATATTTCTGATGTTTAATCAATGATGATTTTTCTGATGTTTAATCAATGAAATTATCTGTTGTTTTAACATATTTCAAAAAATACACAAACAATACCAAGGTCGTATAATGAAAATTATTTACTGAGATGTATCATTACATTTATTTAAAATATTGCACCCGCATAACATATTTATTTTCGAATGGTTTACGATAATTGTATGTATTGTTCAGTTTTTATTATAAAGCTGTGATGAAAAATGAAATAAATAATCGAAACATTCAGGGGATCATTGTGAATTCAAAATATTCACTGCTATATCCACTTTTCTATATACAGTAGAACTTGGATAATTCGAAGTTGAAGAGACCAGAAAAAAATTCGAATTATCCCCTCAAAGAGAAGAGATAAATTAAATAAAGAAAAAACCCCGTCAAAGATGGAACGCACAAATTTTATTTCACAAAATACATGCACAGTATACAGTATAACGTATATGTATTTACATTTTCCAATTACAGTATGTATTATGTACAAACAAACAATTTTACTATCTTAACAATTTAAGTTTAAAAAAAGTCAAATATTTTTACTTGTTTATTTGAACGCAGTCTTTGAGTCGTAGCATATGATTCCAATCTATCAATAAGTAAAAAATATATAATTTTCTACATTAGACTGAGCTTCAAAATATCGTCGAAGCTCATGTATGTGCATCATAGCTTTTGCAGCACTAGGTAGGGGCTTTTGCTGGATTTGCTTGTCCTCTTCATCCCCAGATGTTCCATCCGCAGCTTGGTTGTTTTTCGTCACCTGAGCAATGATGTCTGCGTCAGTTATTTCACCACACGCAGCCACATCTTGGTCCATGTTGACATAGTCCTTATAGGACATTGCTGAATCGGAAGTTGTTTTTTCCCAATTATCGACAGCGGGCTCAGGTTGAGGCTCTTCTATATTTACTATTTCAGTTTTTTCGGTTACCAATCCCGCCTTATGAAAACATTTATAATCGTTCTTTTCAGTAACCTTGTCCTTGACTGCTTACATATTCATGAAGCTTGAAGAATGTTGAGATTCTTATTGCTAAAACCTCGGATGAAGATGTTTTCAACCAACAGACGCCTGTAAAAGTGTTTAAGGTTTTTAATGATACCCTGGTCCATTAGTGAACAACATGTGGCATGTTGGCAGGGAAAAAAAAATGACGTTTACATTTTCCATTTGGGTGACGCTGTTGTGAGTGGAATGAATAGTTGTCAATAAAAAGCAGAATCTTTCGTTTTTTCTTACCAAATGTCTTACAGATTTAAAAGCCACTTTTCAAAAAGTTCGTTTGTCATCCACGCCTTTTTGTTCGATTCGTATGCCATAGGCTTAGACTTTTAAGTTTTTAAAACAATGGATTGACCGCTGTGCCGATTTTTAATAAAAGCAATTTTTTCGATCCGTCCTAATTTACTCCAACAAGTAACGTTACTCAGTCTTTGCTGAGTTTTCCGCCATTGCATGCTTCACCTTTGAAAGCAAGGGTTTTGTCTGGAGAGCATTTATAGAAAATTCCCGTCTCATCCACATTAAACATATTTTTTGGTTCCCTATCTTGAATTATTTCGTTTAAATGTCTTTTCCAATCTTCAGCTTCATAAAGATTCACGGCACCACTTTCACCACAATCTGCTTTAAAAGAAATATTGTTTCTATTTTGAAAACCATCCAGCCAGCTTGTGTTGTTTTTGAAATCTTGATTACCGGATGAAAAGGCGAGCTCTCATAATAGGGCCAGCCACTAATTGGAATTTTCTTATTCCGTGCTTGTTTAAACCGTTTAACTCGTTCACATTTGGGTTGCCAGGTCCTCTCGTTCTTTTTCTATCTTTTCACTCTCACATTCGCCTCTCGAAATATTGTCTTTGTTCTTCAAATAAGTTGATACAGTTCCAAATTTGCTGGCAATTTTCGATTTCTTTTTCAGCCTTTTTTCTACTTCCCTCGCTACTTTTGATTATTGCTACTTTTTGAGCTAATGTCAGTGACTTATAAGGAGTTTTAGATTTTTCCAATGCCACAATAAGATGCACACAAAATATAATAAGACACTATTTGTACTGTAGACGTATAACAAAATTAAACCGAAATAAACTTGACTCTCTGAAAGATGCAACTAGACTGAAGACTGAACGAAACAGTGTGGAACAGCACTGCAGCGCATCTCCACTTTGTTCATTCTAAGAAATTTTAACAATACATAAGAGACCAAGCGAAAACTTCGAATTAACTACGATTTCGAATTATAGACGTTCAATTTATCCAAGTTACACTGTATATACAAATTCTTTATCGGCATAAAAAAAACAATATAATAAAACACTTACTTAACTTTCAACATTCTATAATTACAAGTACAAAAAGAAGATTTTTAAAAGAAGGCACAAAAATCAAACCAACATAAACGCCAAAATACTATTTTTCTCTTAGGAGGAATAATGAATCTTTCCCTTTGTTTCATCTCATTAATATCCTTCTCCCTTCCTTCTCTCCTCAATATTTTTTCCATTGCCAAACACTTTTTTTCATTACTCCAATTCATTCCCGTACACCTAATGCTCACACCTTTCCTCATCTCTTCCACAAATCCTACATATCCTCTCACTCTCATCCATCCAATACATGTTTCCCCATTTCTTCCCCATTCATTATACTGAAATAATATCTATTATATCGCCCATTTCTTAATTTTTTATCCATCTTTCTTGCACCTCAATATCATTCATCCTTATTTCAACTATATTTACAGCTTCGTCTACGTCACACATTTTCACGGACCATCGTTCATAATCCTATTAATCTTATTCTTTCATACAGTTTTTTCTCTCTTTTGCCCATTTATTCAAACATTTACCCCTTCTTTCATCTTCCAGACTATTCAAATAAACGATTTTCATTAATCTCACATTCTCATCCACCCTAACCTTTCTCTCATACCTTAGTAACTTCTTTATTCTTTAATTCCTACTTCCGCTCCATATAACATAATACTTTGTACACAAACTTCTATTATTGTGAATCTCATTCTCACCGAATCCCCAAACTTCATTTCCCACACACATCTTAATCTTTCCATTGCTACTTTTGTTTTTTTCATTGTCAACCTTTCATGTCCGTTGCAACTCCCATTATAATTTAACGTAAAACCTAAATACTTATACGTTTTCACAGTTTCAATCACATTCGTCTTAACTCAAACTTCTCTTTTTTGCTGCTCATTCCACCTCCCCTCTTACACACCGTCACTTTCGTTTTTTTCCACATTCATCTCTTTTCTCCATATACTTATTCACTCTTTCAATAATTTCTTCTCTTATTTTTGCCATACATACAACATCATCCGCATAACCTAATGACCATGCCTTCTTTTCCCAAACATTACCATCTACACTGCCCGTTTCTCAACCTATTTTCTATGTATTGAAACCAATTACAAAGTCTGTATATAAAATTTGTTGAGACTTGCGTGGAATCTTTGCACTTGTTTGGACGGATAATTTGGAATCGTCTTTTTTAATTAAATCTTTGGATGTATTGTATCCTTTAGTTGATTACGTTCTATGAATCTAATCCAATCTGTTTCATTCTAAAAGATCTTAGCCCCTTAAGTTAACCGCAGGAGTACTGAGCTCATTTCTGTTCATTTTTTATATTAATGCCATTTTCTTAGCACCGAATGCTAAGATGTTGTTGTACGAGGTCGACTTTTAAGTTTTTACATACGAACTCTTATCCTTTATTATTTTCTAATGTAATACTTTTATCATTTTAGCAAGTGGTGTACCCGAGAAAGTACAGAACATTAACTTCATCAGTTCCATCCGATACAAAAGAGTGCAATTTATTTACAAAGCAATGCATATCGACCTATTGCAGTAATTGGAATACGATTTATTACAAATATTCAGCGTATTCTGGTACATATTCGGATTTACCTAAAATAAATTTAGGAAATGATCATCTCAAAGAACTATTGTATGAAGTTGATATCGATTCCGAGACGCACGATGGTATTCAACCGAAAATTGATGGCATTACGAAAGAAGGATTCCTTATGAAAGGGCCTGAAATAGGTATGTGTTAATGAAATCTACAACAATAAACAGGAATCAATCATATATCACTCTTTAGAGTTGACTACTTATATTGTTTACACTAGTTTGAGCTATTTTGAGTTCCAGACCTGTCTACCCCAATAATCCTATTACGTTTACTTCTTTATTGGCTGAGAATGTTCTTAAACTTGAATAATCGTTTAAGTCAGTATAGAGTAAAATAAAACGCAAAACAAATCTTAGAACTTTAACATAGAAATCTTTGAATTCCTGTTAAGACCGTTTTTGTTTGTAATTTTTATTAGTGAACTTGGGCTGGGAGTAGATAACTTTTACATGATTTGGCAGACGACTTTCTTCGGTACGTGTGATGTCCTCTACTCGATTGAGCAGTATATTCAAAATACTCAGCGCAGAGCAAAACTTTGTTTGTTTCAAATGGAATGATTTTGAATGAATAAAACATTAATGGTATCCAATCTTTATGATTTTGGAGTTTTCTAATCCTGACATTGAGAAATTACTTGACATATATCTTTTTTCTTTCATCCCGGTTATAGTAGATCTTTACTAATTTATTTTGGTTGTTTCTCAAGACAGTTATTTTTCGTTGAATAATTTGTTTCTAAGAATAATTTGATTTATGAGATTAATTTTAATCAGCATTGTACGAAGGTTGCCATTTATATTTGGACATTTGGTAGCTCTAGTGGTGTCAGCTAACAACTAACGTCTCTATCGTAAAGTTTGACATTTTTGACAGTATGCGTACTCAGATTGTTTTAACCTACAAGCAATATTTGTATTGTTTACAGTAACTTCAAAAATTTGTCTCGGCCAAAATTGGAATTAAATCGTGAATATTTTCGTGTGATTATTTTTTACAACTTTCAACGTAGACTAACTCAACAATAGTGTATCGATGATCTTAATTCAACTTTCGGTGATGAAGCACTATCAAGGATCAGTGTTGGTTTACCGAATTAAATCGCGCCATAGTTCGCTCAACGACAAATTTTGTCAAGGTCGTCCAAAATTGGTTGTTGTTCCGACAAATATTGATGCTGTGCGGAACTAATACTACACGATCGAGGTTCATGAGCCTTATTGCGAGTTTGAGGCATTGTTCGGCAACGTAGAACGGTGGGTCGAGCACAGATTCAATATTGTATAACTGTTTAGTCATCAAAAAGATTTGTTCGTGTTGGATCCCACATAATTTGACAATCGCTCAAAAAGAGGCTCGTGTCAATTGGTTGAAACATAATAGGATCGCGGTGCTTTAAAATATGTCTACGACATCGTGACATGAAGTATTGTAGACCTATACGTATGAGCCCGAAAATAAACAGCGGTCGATGTGTGGCTTTTTAAGACTAGCCAAGTCCAACAAATGTTGTTCGCGCACGAACCACTTCGAAGCAAATAGACGCCTGTATTTTCGGAAAAACTGTACTATTGGTGCAACGTAGAACGGTCAAATAAGGAAAACCAAATCTTCGGAGAAATAAGGAAAACCAAACGCCGAAGATGGACCATTCTCCACGACAATGCGAGCTCGCACACATCGGCTCAAATAAATCAAAACGTCGATTTTATGGATCATCCGCCGTTTCGTATTGCTTTAGCACCCAATGACTTCTTTTTATTCACCTAATGAAGCGGTTGATGAGTTCCAACGCTTCCATTGGAGATATCTCAATCGGAGTGGAAAAAGTGCTTCAAAAATTGGTTTAAACAAATGCAAAAGTGTATCGAAAGAATATTTTCGAAAACAATAAATTCATTTTCAATGGTAAATATTAATCTTTATTCCCTAATCCTAAAATATAAAAGGCAACCCTCGTATTTAACACAGTTGGTGTGGAATGACCAGTTTCTCACTTTTCTCACAAGTTCTCACTTTTTATATTGTTAAGAATCTTGCTTCTGTTGTCACTAAAATATGGATTAACCCTGGAATGTTTATTATGAATAGTAATTTCGGAGTGTTCGTCTTGTTGTCGCCTGGCTATGTTGACAAATTTTAAATAACTAATACATCAAATGATATAAATTTTAGTCTTTAGTACTTTAGTATTTATTATTTTCTTGGTAATTTTGTATTTATTACAGTTTATTTATTTTAGGTTCTGATCGAATGTTTGTGAATATTGGTTCTAAAAGTTTTAAAAGAAGATATTGTTATTTGCGTCAGGAGATAGATGGAACTTATATATTAGAAATGTACAAAGATGAAAAGAAGGGTGAAGCGAAAGTTACAATTGTTATGGATTTTTGTACAGATGTTGTTAAAGTAATTCATATATTTTTATTTGTTATATATATAAGGAAAATGCCACAGACATGTAACGAGGCGAGCCACAGACGTTACGTTGTCTAGTTCTTACAACTGACAGTGAATCACAAGTCAAAAGTATACACTTAGCTATATGAGTAGGTTAAAGGAATAGGTAGGAATGAGGAGCAAAGCTATTCATACAATACATCTATACAGTCTATCATACGGTATAACAGAGAAAGCTAATTAGTACATGCAATCATAATAATACAACGGGAACAGTGTAAATTAAATAATAATGTTCACCAAAAACTCAACCCTGGCGGTGGCTCGTGATGTCGGTGTGGCACGCTCGGGTGATTGATATTTAGCTGGCTGGCTGATCTCGACGAGGCGAAGACAGGATCTGAATCGCTCTTTTATTGATCACGGAACACACAACTGTGTGAAGCAGTGAGCCATCACCATTATCAGTTATATCACGCACGTACGTTTCTCCATACGTTCGTGTGTTTCCCACTTTATTACAAACTGCCTATGTCATATATGACTATTCACATATGTACACGGTCAAACATTCATCACACTGGATTTATATTGTTTCTTTCTGATTCATACGGACATATACAACGCTTACGTACTCCCACCACGCACACACATTACTGTTGTACGCACTTATATAGTGCACGTTCTGGCAACATCTATCATTCTTTCGCATCTTTCTTCCTTAATATAGCTAACTGCGTCGATTGCAATAACAAATAAAAACAAGTTTGTTTATCGGAAACGCATGAAACTATAACGTTAATAATATTGATTTATTACATGCGGTCTTTTATTGAAAAGAAGTTAAATATTGTACAAACAAACTCATCGCAGCTAACTGGAATGATTATTCATTTACTATAAATGCGTTTAATTATGAATCTACCTTTAAACCACGCATTTACCACGAATCTACCTGTAAACCACGTATTAAAATAGAGGCAGACGGACATACATATATTCTATACATCTTTTTACAAGGTTGCCACATACACAACGGATTTTTATTTTATTTATTCTTACTGGATATAGTAACAGCTTTGTTACATTCTACGAAGAGTCCCGTTTTCAAGGCGGCCACATTCTCTTAATCGACACTCCGACCTCTAACATACTCCTAATAAAGAAGTCCATTGGACTCTTCAGTCCATTGTTTCTCGGACGGGAAGTATGCAACCTTTTTTTTTGTGAAAACGCTTGTTTCACCTTGGCTCAATGAGCCGGCTCTGTCTTACTGGAATGTATACGGCTCCGAACCGAATTGTTTACGCACCCACTGCAGCAATACACATTCCAACGCCTTTTGCCGACATACAATTGCTTGCATTTACCGTTACGCCACGGTCGATAACAACCAGCGGAGATCGATGTTTGGAAAGTCGCCACGTTTGTGTAAGCTTTTTGCTCTTTCTAGCCGATGCTTACGCTGTCGTTCGTAAGATGGCGAACTTTTTCCATTTTGTATGTCCTTTTTCAGTATGTGTCGAACGCTCCAATCGAATATTTGCAGTTTTTTCGCCATTTGGGGTTCACTGTGTTGTGGATTTCATTCAATTTGGCTCTTCACTCAATTTTGCGCAATTTCTTTGCTTCTTACCGACTTTTTTCGACTAGATCGGTGGCGATCTAAAACCTGCCGATATCGTTGTAACGCGACATGATGCGGTACTTAAACATTTTGTTCACTTTCAAATGTTGTAGTTCCCAAACGATGGTTGGTTGTGAATTTTCAGCTAAATAAAGCGCAATCGCGCTGTTACCTTTCAATTCTATTATCGAAAAATGAAACTGATGCGCATTTAACAGATACACAGACTTGAAGTTGGTAACAGAACTTTCCTTGGACCCGGAGGAACGAGATATGGTGCGATACATTTTGTTCACTTTCAAATGTTGCAGTTCACGAACGATAGCTGATTGTAAATACCCAGCCAAATAGAGCGCAATGACAGTGTTACGTTTTAATTCCATGAAAATATGTGCGTTAGAAATTAATGCTCTTGAGTGCTTGTCGACAATAAAATGAAATACATTTTTCAAATGTCTTGTTATTTAAAGTTTGCAATTTGACAGATACACCAATTTGAAGTTGGTAACAGAATTTTCCTCGGACCCTGTACGTTGTTAGAAGCAAGATATATGAGAAAACAGATGATTTTGGAAATATTTTATATGATTTTAATCTTTTCAGAATTCTAAACGTGGACGTTTTTGTTTTGAGCTTCGTATGACCGCCGGCCATAAATCTTACGTTTTGGGCGCAGATAATGAAGTTGATTTTAAAGATTGGCTTTCTAAATTAAATTCCGTTATACAACAGAATAAGGTTCAAGAAGAAAAACGAGCTGCATCCTTAGAAAGAGGTTAGATTATATCTCATATTTTTCATATTTAGATGTTTGCAGTCAAAGTTTCGGGATATTTTTCTTGGGTTGATTTAAGTAAAAATAGTGATATCAACATAGAACTAATACTAAAAAGTTGCGAGAAATTTTTCGCAACTTGATGTTATCTGCAAGTCAATTTTTTGGTGTTCGTTTTGATTATTCATAAGTCGGTTTTTGTTATTGATTTTGGTATCTTAAGCATGCCTTTGAAATCTTTAAAAGAAAAATATGCAGAAATAGATTTTTTCGTCATTATTATATAAATCTAGGTACATGTGCTAGAGAAGAGTGGTTAAGATAAGATAAGATGTTTATTCGTGATAAAAAATGTTACATTTTTTCACAAGTCAAATATAAATAGGTCATATTAGCATTAACATAAATCAGCGATGAGTCAGCGAAAACTTAGAAACGATGTATATTATGCAGGAAACTGTCGGAAATACGGAAAGTGCACGGGTCGATTTATAGGGTAGACTAATTTTGTTTAATTTACCCTAAATCTAAATTCAATTGAGACTATTGTGCCAATTGAATTTAATAGACGACTTAAAAGGTGACAGTCAAAATTAAAAGGTTTAACTTTTGTTTTATGCAAGATATAACAAAACGTAGGACTTCCAGTATATGAAATATAGGGTGGCGATCACGTCCACGAATTTATATAATTATACTATAAAAATCGATGTTATTAACATGGACAATTTATTTTTAGATACTGATAGACTTTCACCAACATCTGTGCCATCACAAGTTTATGGTACCTTAAAAGGTTTAGAACAAAGCATGAATCCACAATTAATTAAATATGCGCGTGAAACTGATACCAGTATATCATATTCACGTAAGGAAAATAGGAAAAAATTATTACCATTACACCCACCGATTGTTATAGCTCTTAAAACTCCACAATTAAATAACGATGACGCTGAACCGTTTAAGGAAGTTTTCGGCCAACGAATTTTGATCAAATGCGATAGTTTACGTTTCAAATTACAGATTCCGATCGACGAAAATGAACATATGGCTCAATTAGAACCCTATTATACGTCATTGTGTTTATTTGATGCGAAAAATGGTAAAAAATTAACGGAGAATTTTTATTTTGATATGAATGATACGAATGCACGTTCAATGTATGCGTATAGTGCGCGAAACGAACCGCATTCGACCGATTTGAATATCTCCGAAAAACTTCAGGAATGGATTCTATATCCTAAGAACGCTTTATTCAGCGTGACCAATCCTCACTGTGATATTTTTATTGTAGTGCGTATAGAAAAGGTACTTCAAGGTAGTATTTATCAAACGTCAGAGCCGTACTTGAAATATGCTAAAGATATGAAAAGTGCTTTAAAAGTTTATCGAAATGTAGCTGCTTGTTTTCAACGTTTAGGGCAATATCGAATGCCATTCGCATGGGCTGCAAAACCTTTGTTTAGGTAAGAAAATTATCCAGTTTTCTTTAATTACATATATTTTATTGTGACAATTTTTCTTTTTATTATTTGTAACAAGCGCTTGTAAATAAAAGTGTGATGGTTTGAATCTGGCTGTTTTTAATCTAAGAAATTTGAATTCCACAGGTATTTTTGTTATTTGTATATCGATGACTTAAGTGTAATTGGACGTAACCCACACTTAACAAATTATCCAAAATTTGCAAAAAACTCCTGAACGTCTTCAAATTGAATCAAATATGTTTTTCTATTACTTCTGGATTAAGAATCGCTTTACTTAACAAAATATTTAATAATTTCATTCCTGGGCAAAGAAATATCTGATACGCCATATTTGATAACAAAATTCTAATATTCTCTGGCTTACGCCAGTTTCAATTTTAATACCTCCAGTGCTCATGTTGTAAACGAACAGATTAAAATATTAGAAAGAATTTGTTAAACAAAACTTAGAGCAGTACCTATTTTTATTTTATAATTGGAATTTAAAATAATAATACTTGCTAACTTGCTTATCTTGCTCGTAACTTTTTTGTCGCTCTCTTCTTCCTTTGATTTTAATTTATCTTGTTTTGGTAAATTGTTATAATATGAATGGACATTTTCAGTCAAAAACTTCTTAACTTCTTGAAGGTGGAGCCTTTTTGAATGTTTATACGAGGGTGGTTTGACGAAAATCTAGCCTAAGTACGAAACCACACGATTTTTGTTTTGTGTTTATCATTTATTTTTTAACATGTCCCCTTTAAGGCAATTCACTTTTCAAGACAACTTTCCAACTTCTTCATCCCTCTCAAAAAAAAAAAAATAATTCTGAAGCTCTTCAAAATAGTGGGAACTTTCGGTCATTACTTCACCGTTTGTTGGAAAACGGCGCCGTCCGAGTCAATTTTTTAGGTTTAGGAAGAGAAAGAAGTCGCAAGGGGCTAGATCTGCTAAATACGGTGGCTGGTCGATCAATTTTTAGTCTAATTGGTTCAATTTTAATTGTACAATGGCCGCACTGTGAGCGGGTGCGTTGTTATGAAGGCAGACAACTTTTTTGCGAGTCAAACCTGAGCGTTTTTTTCTTCAATTCGGCGTCAAAATGGTCCAATAATGCTGCTTAGTAATCGCCAGTTATGGTTTTACCCTTTGCCAAGTCTTCTATGGCGGGCCTTTGCCCCTTTTTCTCCACTGATTTGGCTGTTCCTTCTTCTCCGGCATGTAGTAAAGGTACCACGTTTCATCAACAATGACGCATCGGTGAAAAAAAATCCTTCGGATCCTGTTTTATCTTCGCCAAAAGCTTCTCCGAGGCCGTCACACATGTGTGTTTTTGGTCGATAGTGATTAAACGCCACAACCCAATGCGTGGATAGCTTTTTCATATCCAAATGTTTATGGATGATGGCATGTACACGCTCAGTTAATATGTTTGTAGCCTCTGCTAGCTCAAAGATTTTTATTCTACCGTTTTTTTTTTCGTTTTCTGTGGAGTAGATAATCATCGTCACGCAGTAGTTTGTTTTTGTCGATAAAACAAATATCACATTCGCCTTTTCTTGAAAATCGTTAAATTCATTTAATAAAACACTTGGTTAAAAATTCGTGGACGTGATCGTCACGCCATCTTTCATATACTGGAAGTCCTACGTTTTGTTATATCTGGCATGAAACAAAAGTTCAACCTTTTAATTTTGACTGTCACCTTTTAAGTCGTCTATTAAATTCAATTAGCACAATACTTATTTAGGATTAATTAAATAAAACTTGCGAGACCTAAAAATCATCTACCCATTAATCCTCCGGTTCCCGTAATTGCCTACGGCGCGGTTACCGCGGCCTAGCGCTTCTCTTGAGTGACTCTTTCCCAGTACTTGCCTTCGGCGTAAACGATTGCTCTTGACTCTTTTTTTGATTAATTTCTAAAATAGCAGTCTGTCTTGCAAGGCCGACGGTTTGCCTACTATACTTTTATCAGTTATTTAATCTGCGCATGAACTGATTTGATATGATTTGATCTGATTTCATCAGATTTGAACTAATTTGATTTGACTTGATCTGATTTGATTTGAATTGATTTGATCTGATGTGAACTAATTTGATCTGATTTGTACTGATTTTATCTGGTTTAATTTATTCTGATTTGATCTGATTTGAACTCATTTGATATTGTTTGATCTGAATTAAACTGATTTGAACTGATTTGATCTCCGTGTTCTAGCATTACATCCGCGGCTTTGCCGCGACCAGCAATATGGCCTAACAAAACTTCAAGAATATGTGTTCCCTTATTCCCGTGATCCGAATAAGGGAACTTTTTGTTTTTGACACAATACTCTGATTCGCAGAGCCTCTGAGTCCGGATGTGCACGCTTCCTGTCTTTGCGACACAATCCCTTCTTTTGTTCTAGTGTATCCTAAATGAAGTCCTTTCATTCTTTTAATTTTGGCTTCTTGACTACAGCTTGTTCAGCCATAGTATTATTATTATTATTATTATTAAATTCATCAGTGTTACCACTTGGAGCATCTAATTCTTCTTCATTGCTGTCTGACAATGGAAGGAAGTGTGGGTCATTCATATTATCTAAATTTGGGAGTCATGGTGAGCCACAGCATCTGAATTTTTAAGGAAATCATGGCCAGTTTTCTTGTCAAAGTTATGGTAGAAAGAGTTTAGGGAACTATGTGGAATTGTTCTCCACAAAATATTATGTACAACCGGACTCACCTAACTGTCCTAAAAGCTCGGGGAAACATCTTCAGGTGATGTAGTAACCTGAACTTCATTTTGAATGTAATTGTTGTCGACAAAAATTAAATTCAACTGATTCCAGATCAAGTATAGCCGTATCTGCTGATTCTGTTATTTCTTTAGATTTTTTCTAGCCAATAAGCTTGAACCATAAGCTTCCCTTTGCTGTTATAATAAGTATATAAAAAATAAAAAGTATAATCATAATAATTAATTTAGACATCAATTCAGAAATAAAATATCTCAGATATTGTCTTAAACAATCTAATTATATGTCGTATCATAGAAGCAACGCAAAATTACGTTGGTAATAAAACATTATCATTATAAGGAAAAGTTTTGGAATATAAAAAAAGGTTACTTGATCATGTTTCCTTAATTGAATTTTTTATGAATTTTTACACATTAATAATGATTAATACTTGTATAATGTAGCACAAACTAAACAATCAACTGATTAATAAGTAAACAACTTTAAAACTACAGATAACATACATAAGAAGAACCATTGTAATAAGTCATATTACAAACAATCAAAACTCTTGATTTCTTAACCGCAGTGCTGCCAACTATTGACAACTTCTACAAAATGCAGTCAGCAGTAACAAAACGCCTAAATATGAAAACCACTGTTATGATATCAAATAACAAACATATATAGAGACTTTTTGAATTATTTTTAATTATTGCCTTTTAAAGTATGGTATCTGTCCTCTTATTATAGATTATATAGCAACGACTTGGATACGTCGAGTGATTTTCCTGCTATCTATAGACAAGAATCGAGCAAAATGACAGATGAAGAACTTCTAAAACTTCTTGCCGAATATAGAAAACCTGACAAGTTTAGCAAATTGACTGTGATTCCTGGTTATTTAAGAATTGTTATTGAACCTGTTAGTGAATTGCCAAGTAGTAAGTTTTATATATTTTTTATTTTAATCTTCTTTATTTGGATATAGAAATATGTTTATTTTTTTTATTTGATATAAACTAATTTTAAAGATTTTTATTCATCGACAAAAGGAAATGGAGCAGAAAATTATTGTTATTTTGAGAATATTTTAATTAATCTAAATAATTCTTTGTTCCATTTTTTTCTACTTCAGATTGCCTTACAAGCTCATTAAATCCAATTAGACCATTTCCTATACCTCCAAATTCGGAACCTACATTAGAAATAACGGAATTTGAGGGTAGCTCAGAACGTGATGTTCATCCGTATTCCACATTTTTTAATCACTTGTACGTCTATCCGAATACGTTGAATTTCGATACGCAGAAATTATTTACTCGAGCACGAAATATTATTTGCACGCTGGAATTGAGGGATAGTGATGAAGAAAGTGCTAAAAGTATTCAGGTAATAATTTGATATCTTTTATCTTGTAACATGATTATATTTACAAAAGAAGTTTAATATTGACAATAGTGTTTGGATGACGGCGGAACTTTAATGACATTGAAACCTGCCGAATGACTTACAATATACGTCTAATATTATTTATACTATTTAAATATTTGTAATAGAATGCAATGTTGTCACATCCTACAATTTCTGAATTGAAGAATCTTTTAATTACCAAGCGATACACAAGGAGAAGCTTCTACTGAATACAATATACTACAGTCGAATATTTCTATTTATTCTTTAACTATAGGTCATACATATGTCCTAGCGCAGTGTTTGAGAAATCTGTTTTGAACTCTTTCTAGAGTCAGACTGTATAGGTCATACAAAGGGTTCCAGATGGAGGAGCCATTTTCAAGAGTTGGTCTGACTATAGAGGCACATAAGAGTTTAGTGGAGACGAGACTGTAATATCCTTAGAATTAGGCAAAATAAATCCTAACGGTTTTATAGACTTCTTCATAAGATAGTGAAAAGCAAAGTTTAAACGGGAGTCGAATAAAATGCTCAAATCCTTAACAGTACCTTTCTTCTTTAATTCTTTATTTCCAATTTGATATTGGAACAAAACCTTTACCGTTGTAGGATAGAAGCTAACAAAACAGCATTTCTCCACATTAATCTAGTTCATTCTCCACATAATGCCTAGTTCATTGAATTTGAACCATTCAACAAACTTAGACAGTTCCGCTTCAAGTGCTTTTTGATCTTGTTGGGATGTTATTGGTTTATAAAGTTTAGCATCATCTGCATTCATCATGATTTTACGAATTGACAAATTCTTTGAAGTCATTAATAAAAAGATTGTACAATGGAGGGGATAGGTGACATCCTTGTGACACTCCAGACAAGACGTTTATAGGAGTAGATAGAAAATTAACTATTTTTACTAACTTAGTACGATTTTCCAAGAAGATCTTTACTTAACGTAACAACCTACCATTGAATCCCATGGAGTTCAACTTTGCGATGAAACGTTGGTGATTGACTCGATCGAAAGCTTTGGAGAAATCTGTATGGATCACATATCGCATTGAAAGACCATTAGATTAGTAAATGTTCAGCGTCCAGTCAGTAAGCCTATTGCTCTTCAATGATCAGATTACTGCACAATTTCATTAAATAATTGCAGACTAAGGTACCAAGCATTTTAGAGATGGTACACCACTGCCTGCATACTCCTCTATAATTTTTGATATCTTTTTTATCACCTGACTTAAATTTAGGAGTTATAAAGCTCGTTTTCCAAACCCTCGAGTTCAATGACATTTAAAACAAAGTGTATATGGGAGAATACAAAGTTGTTTCGCATTCTTTAAGTAGCACATCAAGTAAACCATCAACCCCACTTTTGTTGAGTTGGAAAGATGTTGAATTTGTCAAAGACTTCTGAGATTCTAAGATTTGGAAGTCTGATATCAAAAGAGTTTTTCTGGATGAGCTTTGGGTTAGTGGAGCTTATAATACACAGGCTAAAGTATTCAGCAAATAAGTTAACAATATCTATCCCATTTTTGGAAATTTGATTATCTAAGAACATTTTCTCAGAGAATCCAGAAGAGTTTATTTATTTATTTTTTATTAACGGGATCAGCCTATTAACAGAACATACACTTCTGAGGACACATTTGAAGAAACTTTGAATTCAGCAGCTACTAAAAGACTGGAGCCTGTATCTGATGGAAAGCGGGACAGTTCAACATATCATATGTGAGTATAAAGCATTGGCATCCAGAAGGTGTGACCTATTCGGGGCAACGAACGTTAAGTCTATCGTGGTACAAAAATATCTCCATCACGAAATATTGAAACTGGTACAGGATACATATATTGGACAGGTGTGATTAATCAATCAGGGAAAGAATAGTAATCCGGCGGCAGTGCTGCTGGAATGGCACTTTTGCACTTAGCTCTTTGTTATAATAATTATAATGCTTATTTCACATTATTCTATTTGTAATATTGAATAATGATAGAGAACATTGATAAGTAGTGTATGTTTAATGATCGTTTAGTATGTTTAAAATCATTAGACACTATCACGTTTAATTATCTTTAGACTATCACGTTTAAATTATTACTTTCAGTGTATATATGGACGACCTGGAAACTCTCTTCTAGTTTCTCAAGCATCATGTGGCGTTCTACATCACAATACAAATCCCACATGGTATGAAGAAATTAAAATACATCTTCCAATTAATCTAAAACCAGCACATCACTTATTATTCACATTTTACCACGTTTCCTGTGATATTAATAAAAAGAAGGATAACGTAGAGACATGTGTCGGCTATGCATGGATTCCTTTATTGCAAAAAGGCCGATTGTCGGTCGATACACAAACTGTACCTGTTGCTAGTCATTTACCGCCGGGATATTTAAGTGTACATCCGTTTGGATTGGGGAAAGGGGTAAGTATTTGAATCTATCAACATTTGTTTCGTGTTTAGTTATAACCGAAAGCAGAGGAGTAATGCTTTGGAAAGAGAAGGTGTGGTCATTGAGATATGCAGATGATTTTGTATGTATGGCGGAAACGAGAGAAGAAATGAAAGAAACGGTTCAATAAGAAAGGGTGAATAAGTATATGGAGAAAAGAGGTTTACAGGTGAATGTGAAAAAACGAGAGCGGTGGTGTGTATGAGAGGAGATGGGAGGAGCAACAAAAATGACAAGTTTGAGTTAGGAGGAAATGTGATTAAAACTGTGAAATTTAGGTTTTATGTTAAATTATAATGGGAGTTGTAACGGATATGTAAGGTTGGCAGTGAAAAAAGTAAAAGTAGCAATAGAAAGATTAAGATGTGTATGGAAAGGAAATTTGGGGATTTGGGAGAATGAGAATCCCAATAATGGAAGTTTGTGTGGAAAGTATTATATTATATGGAGCGGAAGTATTAGGTGTAACAGGAAGAGCGGAGATGGAAAGGGTGATGTGTGGAGTATAAGGAAGAATAATTAGAGTGGAAAAGTCAACACCGAGTGAGATAGTTAGTAAGGTGTGACAGAAAGGTTATGAAGGATGAGAATGTGAGATTGGTGAAAATCGTTTATTTGAATAGTTTTGAGGATTAAAAAGAGGTAGATGTTTGAATGAATGGACAAAAGAGAGGAAGAAAGTGTATGAAAGAATAGGATGGTCTATGGATAGATTGTTCAAGAAAAATATAAAAATTTAAGGAATGGGAGATGTAACAGAAAATATTTAGTACAATGAATGGGGACGGAATGCCAGAGTATTGTAAGAATTAATGAGGAGAGAACGAAGAAGATAGGGCATTGAGGGTAAGAAATAAAGAAGGTGAAAATTCTTTATTCCTACAAGGAGAGGAAAGTGGAGCTTAGAATGGGTTTTATTATTTTTTAGTCCTTTTTAGATTTTTTGTTGTAAAATTTGAATTGATGTGAAGAATATTTTTTGTTGAGTTGTAAGTTGTGCTAATAATAGTTATTTGATTTTATAAATGAAAGCCTTCAGACTATGGGATGAAATAGATGGAATGCTGCTTGATACCAGATTACAAAGCAGATTCCTCTAATCCCTTACCACCTACGTTCGTTAAAACCAATAGTTTGCTCTACTTACAAAATATACTTATTTCAAATTTGTTTAAATATTTATTAATTTTATATTAATTAATTTGTAGAATGCTGGACCTGAAATATCATGGATTGATGGTCAGAAACCAATATTTACCGTCTCATTTAATCTA
>WYDF02223095.1:0-21165 GCA_009867245.2 Adranes taylori
GTGTAATGTCTTTTTTAGCACTGATGATGAGCTACTTGAAGGCTCGAAACGTTTGCTGATTTGTTGTTTTTTTCAATGATTTTCATTTGATATTATATACTACTGGACAAGAACATTTTACTTAGTTACAATTGAAATCAATGTAACTAATCTTTCCATTAAAAAAAATCGAATAAAATTAAAAGAACTTGAATGTGTTTTAGTTCCTTTAACCAAAATATATAATTTAAATCATATTTTACTCACATCTGCACCCCAGACATAATATTCACGTTAAAATGAACGAATAAAATGCTCGAGTTTTAACAATAACTTGTCACTGAATTACTTCAAATCGAACAAAATTCTGGCTGGGACTTAGCTATTTATATTATCATAACTGAGAGTTACCACGGCCTATCTGTAAGTGATTCTTCCCTCTCTTACGTATTAACCGTCCGAAATGCGCCCAATAGGCACTATATCCTACTATTATATTTGCCGTCAGATACCCCGAAACGTATTGTTTCTAACGGAAGACAATTTTTAGACAGTGCAAAACCATGCGCCATTTTTCGCACATGTAAAGATTTAAATAACTATCAAAAAAGATAGTGGGGAGACAGCAAAATATAAAGAAGAGGGGATAAACATATTTCAAAAAGTCGCTCTAATACAAAAAAGTTTAATATATACAATAGGTACAAATACTAATATATACAAATTACTATTATATACAAAGTACTAAAATATCTAATGTATAAAAAGTTAATATATACAAATAAATTTGGTAACAATAAATAGAAAAGTGAAACAATGTAAATAATATTTGTTAACTATTGAAGGTTTTTATAATATCTGCCCTAATTTTTAATTTTCGTAATTTAAAAATTTGTGCGACTTTGCTACTAGGAGAATGATCATACGATTAATACATTTGGCAATGTCGTTTACAAATTATTGTAATAACTATACATCAGACGGTCGGATTACTTGCAATCATTGAACTCGACTACGTAATAGAATGGAATCTAAACATATAGCAGGTGTGTAGGAGCTGAAGCCAAAAGTACGTAACAGAGAAAGCACGATATGGTGGTACAGCTATCGTAGTCATTCTTGTATATAAACAGATGAAAAAGCAACTGTGGAGTTTAAAATATTGTTGTAAACAATTGAGGTTCAAAAGTAAATAAGATAAATAGAAAAACATGGTGCAATATTATGTGGTATGCAATTATCAAAATTTAAGTGATAAAAGAACTAATATTCAGTTTCACAAGTTAAATATTATATGTTTGCATTTAGTTTGTTTTAGTACTATATTTTATGTCATTTACAGCTAACTAAGCTGCAAGGTTTTCATGAATAAACATATAATTTATTAAATGACAAACATCTAATCATATTATGGTGAGAGTAAGATGCATATACCACCTATAATGAGGGTTGTATACAGAGCAGTTGCCTTCACTTCAGGTGCATTGCTTTCCCTTCAGTTACGTATAGTATAGTGTTCAATGCTTACAATCAAACTGTGCGTTGTTTAATACCCGATTGCGCACTTTGCTATTTTATAAAATAGCGTTGACCTTTGACCAGACGGTATAGGTATAAGCTCTGGTATGATTATAACTACAACCATGTCATTTATAAGGTAAATTATGCCCTTGCGCAAACTATAATGTCTTCAATTCGTAAATCTTCGTAAAATCGAAACAATCCAAAATAACCAACAATGGAGCCAACTGCAAGAATCAAATAACCACTTGAACGCACCCATCGATATTCACAATAATCCAACAACACAATCAAATTACATAGGATGGTAACCAACCTACACAATTAATAAGCAAACAACCTACACAATTAATAAATATAATTACTGAATTAATCGTAAGTTACCGATAATATATTATACAAATTTCTTCTACTTTTCCCATTAATATTTAATAAAGCTATGAAACATATATAGATTAGTAAAACATGCATAGAAATAATTATAACCTCTCGCAAATATCACATACTTTAAAATATCACACTCTACATATTAATATAATCTTAAAACTGTTTTAATGATTTTATAAATTAATTTCTTCTTTGGTTTTTCTATAACTGTAGAACCTAAAGATGCTATAAAGCGAAACTGGTCGTTACAAATGAATTTGAATAAGGAAGGATAAAACTCTTAATAATGCCTTTTAAAGAAGGAATTTGTATTTTATACTTTTATAACAATATTTCAAAAAATTTTTGCTCCAAAATTAATAGCCTCTGGATTTTTAAATTGTAAAGTAAATTTTAGAAATTTTGCTTCTTTTGGCTTGTAACTGTTTATATAGTTAGTACATTTTTTCTTATGTAAAATAATTAATTCGATGTACTAGCTTGTTCAAAACTTCATACTTCTAGAACCATTCTTAAAACATAAATAATATGTATGTTTTCGAAAACAGCAGGCATTCTAATCTTTGGTAGAGAAAAAATGGTCTTTGTGATGTTTAGTTAGTCTTAAGAAATATTTTAAATCGTAGTTTAGAATATTAACTGACAGAATGAGCGAAATTATAAATTGAAAGAGTCTGAAAAGAACAGATCTTGTAAACTAGTCCACATGTCGGTAGCGAAGCGCCCTTGGCGAGATTTTTATGCGCCTTTGCAATATTACGCACGGAAATCAGTTCTATGGTACAATCACTAACCGAAATGTCCGACTTTGAACCACATGCTTATAAATTGCGCCCTTAAGGTCACTAGCCGACGGCTGTGTATGCTTATGATTCTACAACGAGCAATATAGTCGCACAAGCGTAGCTTCTGAAAATATTAATCGAGGTGATATAGCAACGGATTTGCCGCTTGTGCGTTTTTCTCCTCTGTTTCTGCGCTTCAATACATTTGAATTGAAATTGCACCCTTAGTAAGAAAACGGTTGCCGCCCTCTACACAAGTCTATTTTTGGTCAAGATAGATTTTACTCTTTAAATTTGACAAATAATTTTTTTTCTACGACATGGAGATTGATATTGTATGACCAAAGCATTCTAACTTTTCCATGCATAATTGGCAACTTGACAGCAATATCGATTATGCGGTCATGTCATGTCATGTCATATCAGACTAACTAAACTAATAACGCTACGCGTTAAACTAATTACGCTACGCGTTATAAGACCTACGGACTTAAAAAAACAGCTGTTTTTAAACTGTCGTGAACGTATGGTAGTTCCCTCTGCAACCGACGTACAATAGTAAATTTGACTGAATATTCCGCCATTTTTATTTAACAATATCAAATAAAGTAGGTATTATACTAATTTAATATAATAACTACAACCTGCAATATACATATCCGTCAGTTACTACAGACATCAAAAAATTTACTTATTACCAATTTTGTGTTCAAAACATTTTCATCTATGCAGTTTTGGGTAAAAGAGTGTAACTTAAACTTGGTGTTCTACTTACATCTTCATTTGTAAGTAATTTTGCTTAATTGTACATAAATTTATAGAAAATATATTTAACAAACGATATCATTAACGTTTTAAGTATTAAGTATAGTAAATGATTAGATTGGTAAACCGATGTGATAAGATTGGCGCAATAAGAGAAAGTTATACAAATAAAGATATTACACAAAATTAGCATGTAAAATAATAATTGCTACTAAAAGCAACTTTGCGCTTTTTTTTATTTGGTCGAAATAAATTATCGATTAATTTATGAAGCAATAAAATTTAAAAGTGAAACCAAACCTACAAGCCAAATAAGATGTTTTACAAGATGTCGAAACTTTACGTTTAGACAGTTATTCCTGGATATTTACGACCAACTGAATATACTGAACTGATTTTGAGCTTTAATTGTTTTTTTTATCAGAAAACTTAACACCCTCTATATTTTAAGACGCTTCAATAGCCTTTGTAAGTGATTTAAAACGATGCCGTATATGATAGGCCTAACTTTATCGTTTCAAAGATATGACTCTTAACAACTTAAAATTTCGCAACTTGTTGCCCTGGCAACCGACATTCAACAGTCATATATACATGTAAGGCCTAAATAATAGCACATATAAGCAAAGTTACAAGAAAAAATGTTTTACGTTTTATGAGACCTATAAGACATATAATTTAATGCTTTTGCAATTGAATAAATGTTGTTATCAGTGGCGGCTGCACATTATACTTTTGGGAGGGGTTCAAAATGATCATGTTATTCAGAAATACAGTTTTAAAACTAGAACACTGAAAATTTGATCGCATATAGTATCTTGTATTATGTGGCGAAAAAAATTAGTAGATATATTAAAAATTAGTATAAGTATCTCAGTTCCTATGAAAGTTAAAAAAATAAATCTTGGGGAACATGCATAAGACCCAGGGATTTCAATTTTGCGCAAAGCGGAAGCGGAAAAAAGTGACTCAAAAATGGCAAAAACGTGGGGAAAATATAAGTCAAAAAAGGACAGAAGGCCGCGCCAAAGCGGGACAACCAAGCTGTCCGCACCGTAGGCAAATATGGAAACCGAGGGATTCATGGGTACGCAATTTATAGGTTAGACTAATTTTGATTAATTTACCCTAAAAAACTATTGTGCTAATTGAATTTAATAGACGAGTTATAAGGTGACAGTCAAAATTAAAAGATTCAACTTTTGTTTTATGCAAGATTAACAAAACGTACGACTTCCAGTATATGAAAGCTAGGACTTCCAGTATATGAAAGATGGACTTCCAGTATATGAAAGATCACGTCTATGATTTTTTTTTAATATTGCATTGAAACCCAAATGACATTTATTACAGTTGGTTGAAATTGAAATATATTCAGGAGTTGAATTTGATTTAACTGTTGAACTTAAATTTGAAAAACAGTTGGTAATCAAACATTCATAAAAAATATGCAAAATTATTATTGAGGTTTAATTTTGTTTAAAGTAATATGTATTTTTTAATTATTTATGCTTAAAAATAATAAACTTTTAATAAAAATTATTAATAAAAAAAAACAATTAATTTACCGACCATCGGATGATTATTTTTTAAGATGTACGGATTAGAATTCTGATTTAAAAATTTTTGTTCTAAGAAAGCAATACATTATTATTTTCTTTTAAGTAGTGTGGGCAACAATAAATTTATATTTTTCTATTTACTATGTTTTTCTTAAATAATAATGTGTTCCAACAATAAACAAATAAAATTGTTTATTATATGTTATAGAAAAGACAACACTGGCATTACGTTTGATGTTTGGAATATGAAGCATGCGCAAATCATTTTACAGTTGGGTTTCGGAAAATGGCGTCAGCCAAGTTTCTCGAGGAAGCTCTTAGTACAGATGTTGATGAATCTGCTGTTAGTGCGATTGTAGGCTCCTTGGAAAATCAGTTGGTTACATCTACACCTACAACAACTCGAACAACTGGTAATACGACTATTCTAAATCAGAATCATGTTAATAGTGCAATATCAAATGGAGGGACAATTCCTTCACAAAAACATGGGACCATAGCAAATGGAGAAACAATAGTAAACACAGCAGATAGTAAACATGTAATTAATAATACAATAATAACTAGCAGTGCGGCACAGGTAGCCGCTGGGGCAATTCAGAACCCATCGACAATAAATTATACGAGTCTTACCACCAATGATGCTACTAAAGCTAATGAAGCAGTTAACATTGTTTACACACAAGCCATGACAACAGCAGGAAATATAATTACCAACAGAGTAACTTTTCCTACCCAAAATGGAACTATTGGAATTAATCCTTCAACAGTGCTACAAACTACTGCAGCAGCAAATGTGCAAAACTTACAATCCAAAAAACAAACTCTTGTGATACAAACTAGTGGAGCACCTGGCTCACATCCGAGTTTAGTGACAGTGCCGATGAATATGACTGCAACAGTTCCACAAGTTAATAATGTAGGTACCTCAGTATCCCAAGCTCCTAATATCCTGTCAAACCTTCAGGTTGTAAATGTACGTCCTGGGATTCCTACACAAGCACAGAAAGGGCAGCCAGCTCGTGTAGTGCTTAGTGCACCACAATTAGTTGGCGCACGACCGGGAACACCTGTAAGTTGCTGTACACAGCTCAGAAAACAAGTTGGAGGATTGTTTGACAATGTTCACCACGCTATCCAAATTATCCCAAAACTAACAATATTGCTTGTATTAACTTTTGCACATAACATTTTATTGCAGTCTTGGTGACAGTTTATAGGTTATGTTTATTTTAAAAACTAAATTCTTAGAGATTTGTTGCGCTTTAAATCGCTTTTTAAATTACTAACTCTGCTAACTTATTTATCTACTAACATCTAATCTGTTGGACAATGCAGACAATCCTCCTGCTTGAAATCAAGTTCTTTAGTTCAATTTTTATTTAGAAGAATTAATAGTTTAGTTCAATATTTATTTAGAAGAATTAATAGTTCTATTATAGCCTTCAACATTTTGGTAAATATCTAGCACAAAATTCTTGAGTATTGAACGAATGTAGTGTAGTGTACACAACTTCCATTTTGACCAATATACTAACAACTAAATCATAATTTTATTAGAAAGTTGAATATTCGTATTTATTTAACTATTTTATCTTCATGCGTGATAAAATTTTATGAACTATTGTTTGATTTTGTATATAGTTTTTCTAAAGAAATATGTAGTGTTTAGAAGAATGAGTCTGGAATTTTTATTAATGTTTGTTTTTAAGATGATGTAAGATTTATGTACCTAATAGGGACGATTTACCATAAAAAATGTGGTAGTGAAAGAAGCCAGCATTTTTCAAGATTGGCTGTGTGTGTGTTTGAAGCTTTATGGGAAAAATAAGTTTGGCGGGTAAAATAATCAATTTATATAATTATGGGTTTCATGGGTGAAATTAGTTTGGCACCGTTTTTCTAAACTACATATTCTATTTAATATTTCCAGATCAAGTTTCCACATTATCCAAAAGCCTCGTTACAGAAAGTTCAAATATTAAAAATTGCCGTTTAAATAAGTTTTGCTATTTAGTGTTATTGCATTGTAAATTTTTGAGTGTAATTTTTTTTGTTTAGATGCTGATTTTTAACATCCCAGCCATGGGAGTTCTAGTAAAATACTTCTTTTTGAGCTGAAGTTACTCTATCTGCTCCATATCGTATCTCGGCAAGAACAGTGACATAACTAAAAAATGCAGTATTTGAGAGATAACATTTATATTGCAATAGTATAAGCTATTTTAAATATCAGATAAGTGTTTTTGGCAGTAAATTCTATTATATTCTATAGAATAATATGGATCTGTAAATCAGCACTTGTTGAACATGTGGTGTTACCAGGTGAAAACAGGTGACGCCTCCGAGTAATGTCTCTTGCTTCTAGTTCTTTTTGTTGTGATCCCTCAAGTAACACTTATGTCACTTTTCAAGTCCAAATACTGGAAACTTGACATAATATTTTTTTATATAAATTATAATTGGTACAATTTACATAAACATCAATTCATAAATGGGCTCATACAATGTGGAATTATGTTTTGCCGAGATAAGGGATTTAATATGAGCCTGCTTTATACTAGAGATGTCCATTTTTTTTCTTTTATGTCAAAATGCATTTTATTTTAGATGTGCTTTCTTGTATTATTAACATTGATTTGGGCATATTCTTTTTGTTCGTACAAAAAGAATACCGGGGTCAGTATTCTGCACTTTAATTACCTTTATATCCTCGTAGCCGAATTCTGTTAGCTTATATTTTTCTCGCAGACCGAATTAATCTCACATAATCAGTGGGAATATAGATTGTACCCGATTTAAGCGCTTGTTTAATTGACTATGACAGAATGCACATTGTCCCCTTCATTTTGTAGGTGACGCCTGATAACAAATTTATGTGATCGATTTGATTTTAAATTTTTGCACAGCATACAGATACATTCCCATCATGAATTTGTTTTGCTAGCCGAACAATTATCCGAGTAGAGTACAATTTCAAGGTTATTGTCGTTTTTAGCATTAGCTCCTTCTAAATATTCCAGAATGCAAGAGCCGATTTCAATGACATCTGATTTCCTTGACCTTCTGGTGCTGACTGCACAACTTGGAGATCGTAAGTGGCGATTATAAGTTTCCCTTCGCTTTCCTTTTATCCTCTTCTTCCTTTGCTCTTAACAAAATTTTCTCTCTTAAATGTTTACCATATTTTTCTTGTATCGCTTCTTTTTCTTCTTCTCTTGCCTTATTACAGAAGCTATATAAGTCGCACTGATTCTTTTTCGGGCTAAAAAAAGATATGTTAAAACTGTTATTAAAATTCTGGAATACATCGTGAGATTTGAAAAAGGAACGTTTTTTTTTCTTTCACTGCACTCGTTTTTGCAGTCGCGGTCTAAATCCGCCAATCTTTTCCCACCTATAAACTCCCGAGTAGTTTGTACACACAGATCACTCTTTGGGGTTGTATTAATATGAGCAATGACACCATCTTTTATTGTGGGATGGTGGACGGACACCACTCTATATAGAGTGGTGTCCGTATTTTCCTCAGAGATTTTCTTGAAGAAATCCTTCGTTTAATTTGCCTAACACAGTCCTAATAGGTCAGTCATTGATATCCAGTGTAGCCTTGAGGAAATATTTGCAAACACGTACGTTTACTTCGTTGATTACGAAATGGAATGCGTGGTTACATTGGCGCCTACTTCCTTCTCTTTTTATTGATAGTGAGGTCTAATGACGGTCATTATTATGATTATTATCATCATCAAGGACTGTCTGCGGAATACTGCTCCATAGCACTGCGGCCAAACGGCTTATTGTACTGTCCCTGATCGGTTAGTCACACCAGTCTAATATATATACCTGTGTCTTGTACCATTTTCAATATTTCCTGGTGAGAGCGTTTTTGTACGAATTCAGATTTTACATTTTCTTTGCTCCAAATAGGTCTCTCCTTCTGGATGCCAAAGCTTCACACTTACGTAGGATATGTTGAGCTGTCTCAAATTCCTCTAGGCGTAGCCTACTCTGTACTTCGGCAATGTGACGGCCAATTTTCTTCATATGCACCCTTACAGGTGCGTGTCCTGTTATGTATTTTTGTTTGGTCCACTTTCTTATAGCTTCTCTGATGGAACAAACTGGAATTCCCAGAGCCGGCTCCGGTCCAATGAATAGTAGCAGGATGCCTTTCTTGCTAATGCAGCAACTATCTCGTTTCCTACAATGCCCCTGTGCCCTGGTACCCATATCAGTATAACTGAGTTGTTCATAGCCAGCACAGTCTGCATAGTTCATTTATGCATTCGTTCGTTAGTCCAGACACGTTTCTGGTTTTGTTAAGCGCATCAAGTGCCCACTGACTCACTTTTCACTGTACTATAAAAATCCGTTGTCTGTTATATTACCTTTTTGTTGTATTCTTGAACGCAATAGGAAATTGCATATATTTCGGCCTGAAAGACTGTAGCAAATCTGCTTAAAGGGTAGGACATTCTGCATTTCGGTAGTTCTCCGTATATTCCTGCTCTCGTATTTCCAGAAACATTTGGACCGTCTGTGAACCAGACGAGCAGATTCCGGAAAGATAGGGTTTCCTCTCCACAGACCTGAGTATAATAATCTCATATTTTCTTAGTGTCTGTTTTGTTTCCCAAGTTCGGCGTGTTGGTTTTTAGCCGATAGAGTGCGGCTTCCGTCTCTGCTTGTATGATCAATTCTAGTGGCGGATGATCTAGCAGCACCTCAAACGCCGTCGCAGGAGTCGTTTTTATAGCTTCTATTGTAGCGAGGCTTGTCGTTCTCTGTATGGAGGACAGTTTCTGCCTTGTCTTGGCTGGCGTGTATTTTTCCACAACACCAATGCTCCGTAAGTCATGAATGGTCTAATAACCTAGTCCACCAAGCAGGATTCAGTCCTCATGCTTTCCCGCACATACGTCGTATTATAACTGCGAAGGTTATAACAGTTCTGTCTATTATTCTATCAATTTGCAGATTCTAAGTGAGTTTGGAATCAAGTATGACTCCAAAGTACTTTACTTCCTCCTGCAACGGCAGTCATACGTTTACAGATAAATTCTCTCTGTGATTTCAGACTGTCAAGTGACCAGTACTTTTCAAATATTTCTAGCCTTTATCTATTTTGCTTGAGCATTATAGTTTGAATTTTTCAGTACACGTCGGACGTATCTTTCTTTCCCACATTTTTGTTTTGCGAATTGATGATGATGTATCAGCTTTTTCATTATTTCAGAGAAGTTCTGCTTTAGACTTTTTCCACTTAACCGGATTTGTTTTCCATTTCTTACCTTTTCTCTTGTTGTCTGCGTAGGTATTGCCTGCTTCTACACCCTCTATCTCGTAAGTAATAATTTCATTATCTTTCGATCCTGTTGACTCCGACGCGTTTTTAGAATCAACATGATGGCATAAGAGAATATGGATTCAAGTCTGAATCATCCTTGGTTTCATCTGCTGATTCTTCTTCTGCACCTGATTTCACCCGTTGTAACCTCAGTCGCATTGTATGCGAATTTTCAGTACACTGCCCTTGATCTTTTGGTATTGTGTCGTTCAATTCAGTCTTCGACGCATTTTCTGGTTCTGTGGCTTCTTCTTCAACACACTCAGCTCTATAAAGTATTGTCTGATCTTCCTGTTCTGTTTCGTTGGGCAGCTCCGGCACTTCAGTCACATTTTCTTGTCCTTCGCCGTCTAGAATTGGACTTCCGTCGTCGTTGGTGTAATTTTATCGGTGGAGTTTCCGTTAAGTCTTTCGCTATCTAATATTCTTTTCTTCACTAATCAACGTTTCTGCAACTTTCATGTCAGAACTTTCTAGTTTTTTTGTTTTCTCTTCATTTTTCCAATCACAACTCTCTCCACGTTCCTTAGTCTCCATAATGTTCAAAATAATTCTGTTGTCAGATACTAGTCTCGTACGTTTCAATTGCTCAGAGTCCCACTTTTGTCCTTTTTCAATTTCAGCAGCTGTTACCGGTGTCAGCATTTTCCTACCTCTGTATTCATGCATTGGGCCAGTAACGAATCTAAAACATACCAATTTTAAGCTACACTACTATTAATATTAAATTTCCTTTAAGTTCTTTTTTCGAAATTACAAAGTTAAGTGACTACAGTGTAAGAAATACATTTAAATCAAAAACTTTCACTAAACGAAAACTGTCACAACTCGAAATGTGCCGTTTATTTTGACGACGAAAAATATGCATACCTGCTTGTAGCAACACTAAAGTAAACGTGTTCTGGCCATGGTGTATAATGAACTAGTCTAAAATAAAACTGACAGAGGGGTAAAATGTGACGTTTTTTGTGCAAGTGATGGCACACCATACGTATTTAGATCTGACATAATCTCAAAATGGACAGTTTCTGAGTTATGACACTATTCTCGCCGAGGTGCGATATGTACTCTGAACAAATTCTAATCACGTGATCGCAAATTATAATCGTTGGGAAGATCTCGAGCAAATCAGTTTTTAACTGCTATATAAGAGGTACCTACAGTGGAAGATCATTATTTACAGTTACATGAATTAAATTATCATATTTTTGATCCGCGATAATCATTTCCGGACTTTCTTTATGGGTTTTGGGACGAATTTTTCTGTTTCATAATTTGTCGTAGATATTTTTAGAAGTTTGATGGGTGGGTTGAGTTCTATTGGAATTCAATCGTAAGTATGTTCGGCTAGTACGTTTATAAAATTGACGCATAACATATCTTGAATTTTAGTATTTGATACAATGGCATTATCTAAGTTTTGCTACGACTTAATAAAGATCATATACAAGATCTTTATTTGATTTTGAACGACATTGGGATCATTCTTGATCGAGCATGTTTAATATATAATGTTATATGAATTGGTTTACAAGATATAAGAAACCTTTAAGGTTATTACACGTGCTATATAATAAATACATAATTGCAATGGAAGCCGTTTTAAATTATGTTTGGTTAGCTGGCAGCTTTTGAAAGTATATTTCAATATGCAGGTTGTCTCAACAGTCTCGATCCACAGGGATTTACAATATATGTTCAATATGGTTTTCTTCTCAAGTCGAAACGTAATTGAAAACGGTCTACTGTGGTCCACAGAATGTTGGTTACAAAGCCAGGCGTTACTGAACGGCACACAATTGTGATGGCCATCCACAGATGGTTTTGGTCCCATCTTGACTGTGTAAACTTTGGACTTTACATAACCCCACGCAGCACTATCAATCGGGTTTAAATCTGGAGATCGTGGACTTCGTGCTACTCGTCCCCTACGACCGATCCACTGGAGGAAGATTTCTAGCCTATGTACCATAGTAGGGGGTTCACCGTTCTACATAAACCATTCTGGTTTTCCAGGACCGAACCAATCCAAATTAGATAGTAATGCATCTCCTACCATTGCCAAGTAAAGTTCGCTGTCCATTGTTCCGTCAAAGAAGTAGGGGCCTATGATCCGGTCTTTCCACACACCACACCAAATCATGACGCTTTCAGCTCTTTGCGCCTTTCTACCAATCAACCAGTGAGAGTTACTGCCGGACCAATACTGAAAAGTCATGGCGATTTACATCAAAATGGGCTTCGTCTGATAATATAACTTTAGACCAAAACTATGGGTCAAAAACCAATTGCACATTTCCAAACTCCGATCTGGCTCATTTTCAGGCTTGTGGTGTAACATTTGTACGGATGAAACTTCGGTGGATTAATTTTTTCTAAATTGCTGATACCTTCGCCAAACCCCCTGCCACTATCTCTTCTGAAGACCCCGGACGTTCGGATCTTTTACCATCTGCCACACTATCTGTAGCCTTGAGCTTTGCCAGCAGTCTGCCAGCTCGTTTCAAAATGCCTCACATCTTTGGAAGAATCCTTCTCTTTCATTGGGGAGGATATTCTCCACCCGCTCCGCAGTGGCCAACATTTTTCAGTCCTACATTAAGAAAACAGCACAATTAGTAAAACCCTATGGTGCGGCACTTTGGGACATCTTGTACAAAGTAAACATATATTTTAAGATCTAATATAATTTAATAATTACAGTTTTTATGAGTTATCTATTTGGACTAATATTTCTTTTTAATTAATTTTGATATAAGCTCTATCATTTCTATATAGTGTTTATGATCGCATGAATGTTTTTTTATTTAACAATTATTTTAAGAACTTTGTTTTATACCTAATTACTTATATTCAATTAAAATCAATTATTTGTATGTAATGGATTGACTTCCATCACATGTTATTAAAAAGCCTAGTTCGAAACATATCTTATTTATTGTTATTGGATGATCCACACTAATGTGCAATTTAAAATTTGTACTTCCTTACTTAATTTTTTATTTATTATACTACCGGTTTCGCTTTGATCATCGTCAATAAAAAATGATACATTAAACAGATTCACAAGATGGGAATAGAAACAGAATAAAATCATTTTTTAACCGGGTGTATAATAAATTAAGTAAGGAAATACAAATTTTATTTAAAATTTTTATAATTTACTTACATTTTTTAGGTTAGTGTAGATATGGAGTTTGTTTAACTTAACTAATACACTTTATTCAGTTAAATAAATCTAAGTTGAAATCTTTCTGTATATATTTTAGCAATTGACGTTACAAAGTTTACAAGGATTGCAACCGGGCCAAGGAGGTCACTTATTATTAAAAACCGAAAATGGTCAATATCAGCTGTTGCGAGTTGGACCAGCACCCGGAGCGGGAGGTGGTGCTACTGGAACTGCACAACCTGTTACATTTCGCATGCAGACAGTGCCAGCGGTAAATGTTCAGAATTAATATTATTATTAATAATAACTAAATTTATTACTAAACAATACAATTGCTAGAGGTTACTAAATATTATGTTTCTATTGAAAATGTTGAGACAAAATTTCTTCATCATATTTCATTATGAAGTTAATTATGAATGACAGATGAAAAAATCACAACAAGGAATAATATTAGCTCTTTCAAAGTTGGAGTTCCAGCTCATATGAAAGATATCATGAATGCTGGTCTATGGCCGAAGGGGATTATTATTAACCACTTCTTTGGAAGGAAAGACTATCCTCAACTATTAACCTAAAAACCATTAATCATTTAAAGTTCTTTTACATTAATTCACAAAGCATAAAAAATAAAATCAACTTTTCAGAAGCATTTATTGCCAACGAAGTGTATCAAATAATCTGCCTAGTTGAGACATGGAATTCCCTGGTCTCCGTACTTGCCTACGGTTCGCTGTCAGCCTTGCCGTGGCCTATGATCGCACTATACTCACTTTTTCCCTATATTAGCATATGGCGTGGACACAGCTCTGCTCATATTCAATATTCAATTGTTCATATTGGTAAATTGAGGTCCCATAGTTTTTATGTTTCCTAAGTTTAATTTTTTGAACTTTCATAGGAACCGAGATATTTAACGTAGCGTAATTTTCTTCCCAGGTCAAATTATTCCCATATTTATTCGTGAGTTTTTGTATACTCGGTCAGCCGCTTTAATATTAAAGAAACTTTCGGTACAAGAAATTAAAAAAAAAATGACAGCAACCGTTTTCGAGAAAATGAACCGCAAAATTTAAAAAAAAGAAAATTGTGTTCATCTGTTAAATTATGATTATAGAAAAAAATGTTTCAAATAAAATCGAAGAAACTTTAGGTAGCCTATACAATAAAGTTTACTCGAATGTCCTATCTTTTATAGTTTCTGAGATATATTGAATTTGTTTTTAACTTTGAATGTGGCAATGTCGCATTCTGTGCAAGGCAGACATGGAACTTTTTATTTGACGCATAATACGTGGTATATGTGCGCAAAATTTCAGCCTCCTAGTTTGAAAACTGAATTTGGAGAAAAAAATAAAATGGCGTATTTCCGCCATAATGAATTTAAAAAAATTAAAAAATCACTTTTGAGGAATTATCATGTGCACCTACATACCAAATTTCATTCAAATCGATCCAACAGTTAGGAATAATTTTTGAACATACGCTCATCCGTACATATAGACACAGAAAAATATGTCTTACATTTTTCACCAAGAAATTTTTTGCGGTAAATTGTTCCTCTGAATTGCGTTTGAAAGGATTGCAGTGATTTGAACGCAAGAGACGTACTAAGGTGAGGTAGAAAAAAATCTCAAAATATGGATCCTATATCTTTCTGATACCTACACGTACTTCGTACGTATATGGTATATGAAAAATGACAATGAGTATGTTTCTGCTCGAAAACATTTAGAAATTTTAATGTATAATCTGTCAAAATATACATAGAGTTCTGTGCTCCTGAGCCAGTCAAAATTGTATCATTTGGTTTAATCGTCCTACTGGGGTTATTGAAATATTTCTATATACCTGCAATTCTATTTTAGCAATTCTTATTAATTGAAAGAAAAAAAAAATTGGTAATTTTAATCTTAAATTCTCGGCGGATCGTTTGGGTGTGCAGTTTAATTTTTGAACTTTCCTTAATTATATTATATTATTAAAATAAGAAATTAATAATAATGTCGATGTAAAATTAATATAGGAATTATATACTATAGGTGGTATTACTTTTAAGAAGTTCAAATTGAGTAGATGCGCATTTCTGACATAGGTGATAGCCTGCATCAGTACCATCTGCTTTCACCTCGAATCATTGCCTACGCTAATGAAAACCAGCGCTCTGCTCAATGCACCACCTTAATTCGTATTACTGCATTTAATCTCTTTAATGATATAAAGGGTACTAAATAAACCTCATAACCTTCCATTTTTAAGCCAATTGGAACTTCTTTAACGTTAATATGCAATTTAGAAGTAATTCAGTTAATATATGTTTTTTGTATCGAATGACCACAGTAGAAGGAGATTTGATACACTAGCTGGGATATTTGATACACTCGTAATGTAGGTACTTTAATTGTTAAGTTAGAAGCAAGATCATTTAAATAATATAATAAAATGTGACTGATTTGCAAACTTTATTCGAGCAGATCGTTTTGATTTGTAAGTCACTAATTGATTTGTGGATTTCTTCATCTGACAGATATACGTTGAAATTTTCTGAAGATATATCGGATTGATATGAATTTTCAGATGATGTTATGCCTGTTTCACTTTCTGAGTTAATAACTTTTATTTTTGTCTATTACCTTTGGATCTAAAGTTACCTTTCTTTTAGTTGCCGTTACTCAATTTAGTTTATTATGGTTTAAATTTTCTTTTTCGATTTCAAGCTTGTTGGATGTATCTGTTAGTATTGTTGATCTAGTCTTTCTTCCTTTACTCTTTATTTTTTTTTTTGCTGAACCACTCTATTTTGGAAACGGTCTTATTTTTTCAAAACTTATAGCTTTATCTTCACACGTTGATTCATTTGCCATATTTCGTAATATTTCTGCCTTATTTACATTTGTGTGGATCGTTCTATTGCTCCCAGATTTATTGGTGGGTTTGAAAGATGTATGGTTTCAGACTCCCATAGTATTGGTCTTACAGTAACTGTAGAACGTACAAAATCGGTATCATTAAAAACATTTCTCTCAGAGGGATATATTCCAGTTTTTTATATCCCTCCTATGCTGTATATAGTCATATACTGTTCAGGACGATTTACCATCCTCTCCTAAGAAGTTATATTATACGTATTTCGAAACGGAAAATATACACTCACATCTAAACATTGCAATTTGTGACTACAGTGTGGTGGAAATGTTAGCATAACAAGACCATAATGTTTTGCTAAATCCTAAGATTTAAACAGAAATGTATGACTCGTGTTTGTTGAGTAATAACAAAACTTTACAATTTGTTGAACATTTTACGTGCTTTATAAAACGTTACATGACTTAAAAAAGTTTTTTTTTTGTCATCCAACCGCTGGAATATGGATGACCTCCTACTTCAGATTCTGGTGGAGAACCTTCTATTATGTACGATGAGACCTTCACTTGAGGCGGAATAGAAAATGACTGAATATAATTTCCAAGAGCATTAATGCATTACATACTGTTTCAAGTGTTCAGCGTTCTTATAAACTAGATTGTCCGACCTGTTGTCTTATAGATTAGGTGACCAGATTTTAATATTGGTGAAGCGGGACACTTGTCCTAGCGCTGAATTCTAAACGTTGTTTTCCCTCAGGCCACATACATTAGTTTGCTATGTTACACGGGCGGCACATTTTTGGTGAGCAAAAAAAAACAGGAAATGAAGTTACAAAATCTAACCCCTTATTTCCTTTTTTTGTGTGTGATGAGTTTATTAGTCATCCATTCCCATATTTGTTAAAAACACCTAGTGTTTCGGGCCGCACATAATATTTAACATGTCAGCGCGCATTCTGTCCAAAAATCAGGACTTTCTTAAAAAGTGACGCGGGACAAATTGTTAAAAAGTGGGACGTCTGGTCACCTTACTTATAGACAGATCGTGATGGCGATGCATAAAGCCACTATACCAGTCTATTCCTGCAAGTTTAATTTTGTCCCATTTTTTGGGAAAGTTTTTTTTTTATTCTTCGTAGCAAATTTATGATAATTGTCTAGTTTCAACCGTACTCAACCCATGATGTAATGAGCAACAGATTGTAGATAGGAACACATTGCTATTTCTTTTTCAGTTCGAAAATTGATTTATTGCCATACATTGGTTGATACGACATGCTTTTAGTTTGATCTGAATAGTTGAATTATTTATTAACGTACCTCTTAGCGTCATTTTGTCTGTTTCAAACTTGTTGGCTATTCTCTGACTGAGCGAAAATCACTAACAAAGAAGTCAACTCGATCAATTAGTTTGAAAATCGCATGACATTACAAAATACAATGAAAACTCACGATTTAAGGTGATTGTCATAGCAACCCTACAAACTACCGATAATATTTTGACATTTGCTATCAAACAAAAATTAATAAGTAATAATTTTTTGACAGCAAAACTAACCTCAGAAATTTCATTCAAATTTATTGCATACAATAAATAATAACATAATAATCATTGAAAAATAGCATTAAGAATTGTAGTTAAACACACAGTTGTTATAAATGTTCGTCATGCCAGCAGCTAATGTTGCATTAGAAGCACTTGATTGCACAGTTACATTTTGATCTCTCATTTACTTGATCATTCTGGAATTATGGTCGACATCCATTTGTAAATACTGTTTGATGGATTGCGTGTTACCATGTCCAGTGATGTTTGTTAATTGCTCCTCGTCCAAACGTTGTTTGGCTAAGTTGGACACCGGTGACGCCGTCACTGAATAATTTGTCACCTTGACTTTTTTGCGTCAATTCCAATTTTTCTCGCCGAATCGAACATCCACGTCGATATTAGAGTTCTTCCAATAGGACAATTTTTGTACCAACCTTTAGATGTACGTTTTGCCAATTTGGATTTGGGGTAAGCAAAAGTCTGTCTGTTTTAATAAATATGGTTCTTTTTTCAAGAAATTTTTTCAACAACCTTTCAATAAAAAAGGACACATCATTAATATAATATTAAAAAAATTGTTTATTTACCTCACTGGACAAACGTCAGGGCTCTCTTCGTTGATTGTGAGTCACTTGCTATCGGCCAATTTTTACCCCCGCCTTGAGATGTTTTTGTGAAGGTAGGATTATATTCGATATGTGCCGTTAATGATCCATGATGGTTTCGTTCTTCACGAAAGTGATGAATCAAACACGAACTACCTTCACCTCCGTGAAAGGCCAATTAGTAGGAAATTACATGAAAAAGCTTCCTCTGTAAACCATCAGGAGTGTCTTCATTCTACATTATCACTATTTTTGATAGTTCTTCATTATTTAAAGCTATAGAACTTATTTTTCTTTTATTAGGATTCAACTGTAACACACGACGTTTTGCTGCGTCTCTTGCTCGTCGAGCATAGCTAAATTCAACGTCAGTGAAGGGATCAAATTTAATATGAAATTCAGTAAAATATTTTTCTTGTACTTGTTTGGCCGTTGAATTCCACATTAATTTAACTACACTTTCCTTATAATCATCTCCATTCTTCCTTTTCATATTCCAGTCTTTCAAGATCAACGCCAGTTGTTCTGTAGAAGTCGACTCAATCAACTTATATGCGAAATTTATTCGTTCTTCGCAAAATGATGTAAATCGCGTCCACACACTTTCTTTAAATTTTTTGGTATTTTTCGGGGTTAAGTTCTTCACCATTTGATTAATAACATTATTGGAATCTTTTCCAAAGCGCGACATTATTTTGCTTTTTACAAAATTTGTGATATTTACAAATTTTGTTTTACCGTTGTCATGGTTACAATACCTACCATTGACACAGTCAACTTGTCCAAATATTTAATTTCATTTTCCTTCATTGCTTCATTACATTTTGAATTATATAAATATGTATTGTGTCATACAATTTCCTACCGAATACCCCTCGTGCATTGATTGTTACCGGTAATTTTCTTCTCGTGATTCTCAAAAACGTATAATTAGTCGTATAATTAATCACATTTTTGAGAATCACTCGCAAAAATTACCGGTAACAATCAATGCACTTGGGATATTATAAGTGATAATTCTGCGAGGAATGAGACATGACATACGTCATGTATTTAACGGAAGAGTTCAAAGATACAATAACTGATTTAACTAAGCAATATAAATATGCTATTCGTGCTGCCAAAGTCAGACCTGATGAATTAGCATATCTGAAAACAAAAGCAATGCATCCTGGGATGTTATGCGAAATTTATTGCCTTCAACGAAAAATCATAATTCTATCAATAATAATCTAGAACCCAATGATTTCAATAAGCATCTTCATTCAACACCGTCAATTTAAGTGCTCCCATTTTGACAAATAACTAGACAAACATTCAGTTTGCGATGGCATCTCCATTTTTTATTTTCGGGGGGATGACTATCAGACCTTAAACTTAATTAAATAATCCTTAAACTTAATCAATTAATCAGACTCCTTAAAGTTAAACTGAATCAAACTACTTAAACTTAAAAACAGCTCCAGTCAAGATGTATACGTTTAAATGCTAAAATGATTAAGAGCGTTATCAATCATTGTTTTACCACTAACTACTGTTTAATCAATGTAGTAATCAGTAAGGACTGATTGATACAGTTTCATACATGTTTAAGACTATCCAAAGTTACTCCAGTTTTAAAAAAAGGTAGTAATACAGATGTAAATAATTATAGTCCCATCTCTATAATACCAATATTTGGCAAAAATTTTGAAATGCTGTTAAAAAAATCAAGTAATTGATTACATTGAACTTTTACATAATCGTCAACATGGATTCAGGCAGGGTTGTTCTATTACCATGGCTCTATTGGTTTTTGTTAATACAGTCTTGTAGGCTTTTGAAGATCGACGCATGCCACAACCAACTTTCCTTGATATGAGCAAGGCGTTACATTGTATGTCACAGATTTGCTAATTGATAAACTACGTTATTTCAATTTTCATTCCGACTAGCAAACCGAAAACAGGCCGTAGTCGTTAACAATTGGTAGTCTGACAGTGGTAGATGCCCTGATAGGAGTTCCTGAGGGATCAGTATTGAGACCATTGCTTTTTCTTGTGTTTGTTAATGATGTTTTCAAAATCCCTGATTTGATATTATATTCCTATGACCATTTTCAACAAATAGTATCTATAGGATACTATTAAGAAATAAATCTAAATACCTTGAGGAAATTCTGGCTGTATGATTCGCATCAAATGGTATGTGTCTAAACGAAAATAAAACTCAAAGAATAACATTTTCTTTTAAAACAGAAAATCACGACAACTTGCTAAAAGCAATAAAATTCTTAGGTATCTATATTGACCGCATATTCACCTGGTCTTGCCACTGTGACTATTTAGTTAATAAACTTGCCAAAAATTGTTCGGTCTCGCGAACTGTTCTATTAAATGCCAATTTTGGCATCATTCCCTCTTACGTAATATGTGTGTGGTCTAGGGCGGAGCCACTAGCAACGTGTTTTTGCTGTTCAACGACGAGCTCTGCGATTTGTTTGGTGGACTATCTTATAGACCAGGGGTCGGCAACCTTTTTCGGACGGCGAGCCATTTTCAAAATAAGATTTTTTATGCGGGCCGTACATTCAAATGTAACTTAAATAGTGCTTTTATATCATATACGAGTATAAATATTAGTG
>WYDF02223206.1:0-17378 GCA_009867245.2 Adranes taylori
TAACCATGTATTTCGTTTTCGAAATGTTTATGGTTAAGCCATATTCCATGCTTACATCATTTAAACGATTCATCAAAATTTGTAAACTTTGCTCGGAATCTGCTATTATAGCCGTATCATCCGCAAAGTGCAAGTTGTTGATAATAGTGCCATTAATTGAGATGCCTTCAGGTTGATTCAGAAATGCCTTCTTAAATACCGTTTCTGAGTAGAAATTGAAGAGTAATGGTGACAATATGCAGTCTTGTCTTACGCCGCGTAGAATCTGAATTTTTTCCGTTTACTCACTTGCTGTTCAGCCCTAAAGGACATTAAATCTATTATTTCAAAGCAATTCCAAAGAACTATTTAATTCTTCAATAGTTTTGGCATTTATGCTGCGCAAATTCGTTATGACAAACTTTTTTTGTCATATTAATATGTTATTTACTTATAAAATTAAAATTTTTATTTAATAAACAAAAAAGTGCTTAATTTTATAATTATTATAAAATTAAGCACTTTTTTTAAACAACTATTGATTGTTTACATGTTTCACCAACACACTGTCATCCTCAGAATGTTGAGTTTAACTAACTTCAGACAGAAAAAAAGAAGAACTGAATATAAATACATATTCAGTAGGTCTAAAGGAAGAGGGTGTTTTCTGTGTTAATATATGATGTTGGTAATAGAGGAGGTATATAATTCAATTTGTTCATTTAAGAGATTACAATTTTGTGTGATGTGTTTTTTGACTTCTCTTGCTTCTAAAATATCTATTTTTTACATTTATTTTCAACATGTAATATAATGGGATTGTCTGTGAAGTTATGATTATTTTCATTCAAATCTATTGCGTAGTGTGAATCCGATTTCTGTAACCTAAATGATGTGATGTGTTCCTTAAATCTAGTGGCGAAGCTTCTTCCCGTTTGGACAATATGTAAGGCATCACAATCTGAACAACCCAATTTATAAACGAAAATATATTTTAATTTGCTTTTGATCTCTTTGGCATGGGAATGGTTCTAGAAATAAATTTAGTATTATTGCTAATAACATACATTTTATTCGCGGCCAATATTTTATATTAAGCCTTCCGTAACAGTAAACTCTTTCAATTCATTTGGGAAATAATTCGACACTTGGTATCAGCAATCCCCTTGAATTCTAACATTCTTGAAATTTTATTTGATGCAAGGGGATTCTCTTTTGATTACATTCTTCGAACCAGGTTATAAGTTCTTCTGGAACTATTTATTACTCCAAAGCTGTTTTCTCTCTTTTCATCTATTTTTGAGGGAAAATAAAGATTGGTTAACTCACTTTGGTTAACCTAAGTTATTCGCAATTATGAAGAGCCGCTCAAACAAAAGAGCCGCGACAAAGCTAGACGTTTATATATAAGTATATATATGTATCAATATATATTAATAATATCTCATCATAATAGGAAATTTAAAACTTAAGAAATTAATAGACATAACAAATAATTATTGTCTGATTCAACACTTAACTATCAATTAAAGGAATGTGTTACCATACAAGGTAAAAAGATGGAAGCCACAAAACAATGTTTTCACTTACAGTGCATAACATTGAAACCTTTACGTAGACAAAAATGTGTCTATCCTTAAAGTTTCATACGTGAAACATGAAAACAACATTAAAGCTTTTACGATTGCAACAGTTTGATATATATTGAAATGTGTGTTGATAGCTGAGGTTTTTTCTTAAAGAATTTGAATTACATAGTACGGAACTTCAAATTGTAAAAGAAAATATTCGTATGCGTGATGGATAAATTGATATCATAGTTTTTGTTGTACATTTTTATAAAAGTCTATGAATATGTAATATTAAAAGGATACATTTTCTTATAGGGTAATAATAATAGGTTATATTTTATTATAGGGTAATTTTCTTATAGGGTAATTTAATAATAATAATAAATAATAAATAAACCATTATTTGGCATAAACAAATTATAAACCTTCACTTAAAGGCAAATACATATAATGCAACTAAAACTTAAAATATTACTCATAACTAATCTAGCACTAAATTAAATTATAAACCCCCATACCACGCATCCTACTATAACCCATATATATATATAAATGTTTGAATACACGTAATGTGCACTACATCCATGTTGTCAAACATGATGGGCCTGAGAATAACAAAATACTAAATACAAATGCGTGCGAAGTACGTTTTTACCTCTAGGTTGTAGTTGTGTCTTTCAATGCTACTCGATTGCAAATAGATCAACTTGAAAATAGATCGACTTGTAAATTGTAAATAGATCAACCCTGACTTTATGCACCACGTACTAAAATCGTTGATTTCTAGTATAGGAAATTTAGGGTGGCAGTGTCGTCTATTGTTTTTGTATTATAGATTTTTTTCACAATAAAATAGCATTCGTTATTAAAAATTATAATATTATGCATTAATGGCGAATGCTTCGGGCCACAATTGATTTATGAACCTAAGCATTCACCAATAATAATTATATTTAATTTAGAGGTGGCGGTGTCGTCTATTCTTTTTGTATTATAGTTTTTTTTTCACAACAAAATAGCATTCGTTATTAAAAATTATAATATTATGCATTAATGGTGAATGCTTCGGGCCACAATTACATTATGAACCAAAGCATTCACCAAAATAATTATATTTGTTTTTGGGGTGGCGGTGTCGTCTATTCTTTTTGTATTATAGTTTTTTTTTCACAAGAAAATAGTATTCGTTATTAAAAATTATAATATTATGTATTAATGGTGAATGCTTCGGGCCACAATTGAATTATGAACCTAAGCATTCACCAATAATAATTATATTTATTTAAGTACGTAAAACATTGACTATTTTTTTGTCAACTCTTTATCCACAAAAATATTTGTTGATATTTCCATTAATACTCCATTAGCTCATTACTCATTGGCAATAAAACTTTAATTTGAAAATATACTGTACGAAAAATTGTAATATAAACATTTTTATTCTTACAATGCTTATTTTCAATCGTTTGAACCTTGTATATTTACTATTAAAATTTTGATACTTGAAAGTTCTAATTATTATTTATTACACGCGTATACATTATTTTATCTCCCATACAGATGTATTGAATTGAAAACAGAGCACAAAAGGAAATACGGGACTTTTAACAGCATAGATTTAATTTATATGGTTTGTTGCGTACATCCTCAAATATGCGTCACGAACGCCTGTGATATTTTAGATCTTGTTACTAATTAGAAGAAGGCCTGCTATTAATTTTCACTCTGAACGCGATACTTTGTAATTAAGTCAAGGTGAAATTCTATTTCTTTGGCAAATCACGGCGACAGTTTGGACGCATATAATTTATTACATAACAGTTTCGAATTCAATCATTTCAAGGAATTATTTTATACTGCAATTAATGTTTAATTCTCTTAGTCCTTTTAAATGTTGTATAAGCACACGTGCATCACTGAAAAGAAATCTAATGGTTTTAAAGTTCCGCAAAAATAATTAATCCTCGCAACCTGAACATACAATAACATTTATTAAATGAAGATTAAATAGAATTGATAATGTTACTTTTATTATAAAGTATAACCATTGTTTTAATTTAATAAGTACTTTGTATCTTATCTTGGCGCTACAGTCCTTGAAGAACCCTATTCACGGTAACAACATCTTTCCGCTCTTCGTCTCTCGATGTAGCTTTTCTCCTCTATTTTAGGATGTTTAATTTGCATAGATTTTCGGACACATCATCCATCCATCTCTTACGTGGACGACCTATGCTACGACTGCTTTCTGGTTTGGTATTCAATACCTTTTTCGTATCCTGGTGTCAGTCATCCTCTAAACGTGTCCGAGCCACCGCAATCGGCCTGCTTTAATGTCATTGACGATTAACAGTTTCCTATACAGATCTTCCAGTTCCACATTGGTTTTTAAAATTCTCTATCCATCACGGTCATGCACGGCTTCAAAAAATTTCCGTAGGATTTTGCGTTTCAATGCTCCTAGGCGGTTTTCATTTGCCTTTGTTAGTGTCCATGTTTTAGAACCATATGTTACTGCTGGTTTGATGATTGTTGAATACACTTTCACTTTTAGGTGTTTGGATATTAATGATGAGTGAAGCACATTGAGAAAACTGTAGTAGTATCTGTATCCGGCTGCTATTTGAGTTTCAATTTCACTTGTCAGGTCATTGTCTTTTGTAACAATTCCCCCAAGATATTCAAATTGTTTAACTCTCTCGAATGCTTCAAATTCCCGGAAATTCCTCCATCGGGTCTTGTGTCTGTTGTTTATCATATACTTGGTTCCTGTCTGTTTAATATCTAGTTCCATGGTGGCTCGGACTTGAGGGTTTAGCGACTTTTGTCTAGTAGCTACCATATCTATCTCGTCAGCATAGGCGAGATTTTGGAGTCTGTTAAATATGCAGACTCCTACGTTAATAGCTCAGAATCCTATAACCGCCTTCAGTGCTAGGTTGAAGAGTAGGTTAGATAGTGAGTCTCCATATTTAGTCCTCTGTCTTAACTTTCAGTTTTCAGCGTGTGTCACTCAACGTCATTCTTATGAGCTTAAAAAGTTTTGTGGATATTGCGAACTCTTCTTTCATCACTCTATAAAGTGGACCACTCAAGATTCTGTCGTACGCAGCGCGAAAGTTTATGAGTAGTTAGTGTAAGGCGGTACGGTGTTTCTAATACTTCTCAAGAATAATTCTCAGGGAGAACATTTGTTCAGTGGTAGATCGGTTGCTTCTAAAACCGCACTGGTATTCGGGCCGCTTGAAACTTCAGTCTACTGGTTACAACCTTTGTAAGGATCTTGTAACCAGTATTCAGTAGGGATATCTCTCCATAATAAGCACAGTTCATCTGATCACCCTTCTAATGCAATAGTACAATCACTGCAGTATTCTACTCTATTGGCATCTTCTCTTCCCGCCAAATAGTTTCCAGTAGTTTATGCATTTGTTCTATGATACCCCTCTCACCATACTTGAACAGATCTACCTGAATACCATCTTCTCTAGCTATGTGGTTATTTAGGTTCGTTATAGCAATCTTCGCTTCATTCCAGGTGGACTCCTCCACTTCTACCACATCTTCCGTTACGTTGTATTGTTCTTCATTAGATTCCTCATTTAATAACTCCGAGAAATATTTCGACCATCTTCGCAACACTTATTCTGGTTCCTTGAGAAGAAAATCATCTTTTGCTCTATAAAAGGAGGTATTCGGCTCAAACCCTTTTTTCTTTCTTTCAGATTCTGGCACATTTTTCGCACTTCTTTTTGATTATGGCAATTTTTAATTTTCTGGACTTAGCCTTTAGTACTTCCATTTTCTTCTGCCTACTTATCTTCTTGACGTTTCTTCTTTCGATCATATATTTTTGTTTCTTGTGTTGGGTGTCCCGCTGTAGATATTTTCACATAGCTTTTCTCCTTTTCTCTAGTGAATCTTCACACTCTTGGTCAAACCAGTGCTGCCGTTTTGATCGAGTCCACCTTCGTACCCTCTGATCACATCGTTTAGTTGCTACTGGTATTGATTTTTGCTCTCTTCATTTGAAGTCAGATTATCCACCAATAGTCTCCTTCTTGCTGTTTATGTGGACATCCTCTGAACATACTTCACGCTAACCATCATGTGGTTAAAGTCCACTGACCATCACGTAGTGCTGCTTATAGTCATGTTTTTGGACGTCGCGAAGTCAACCAATCGTACACTATTGTCATTGGAAATTTCATGCGCGCTCTGACTACCTATTGTCGCTCTAAATTCTTGTGCTACTCCTACTTTGGCATTAATATTACTTAACAGAATTTTGACATCGTGTTTCAGCGCTAAATAATACACTCTTTCAAGTTACTCGTGAAATGTGTCCTTGTCTTCCTCAACCGCTTCTAGCGTTGCGTGTGTGCGCATATGAGGGTCGCGTTGACAAACTTCATTCTGTGGTGCAGTAAACATAACCGTACATTTAGCAGCTTAAAGTCTTTTACGTGCCTTATGAACCAAAAGTGTTTGTTTCGCTGCCACTATAAAATATTGTGCAACGCTTCCATCAAGCGTCACTGTGTATTTCCATCTAATTTCGTGTATAGCTGCTACAGCGATTCTGTATTTGAAGAATTCATTTTGTAGTACTTGGAACACGCCAGACTTGTAAAGGCATTCAATGTTGATTTTTAATCCGTTTCGAGTTCCTAGTCGTTATATTTTGATCCGTCCGATGTCTTCTCTTGTTGCTTGTATTGTGACACTAGTGTTTTACAAGGTAGGGTCGTCGTCCGTATGCTCAGTCGTTGGAGGGGGGGGGGGCTTCCCCTCTCAGCATGGATGGCTGACTTTCTTTCGGGAAAAAGCGGCTAGTATAAAATGTATGGATCAGTTCATCAATTATTTATTATAAGGAATCATCAACATCTTCTTTATTAGGAGAATCACTTTCGCAATATTTTGAACTTTGCTATAAAGTGTTTTATGAAATACTTGACTGTTTTAATTATTAAATTTTTTTTATGCTGATATTACAATTTCCTACTTGTTACTCAGGGTGCTGTAATACCGACACTAACATATTATTATAATTAAAAAAAAAATCAGTCTCCAACAGTGCTTAAGTGTACAAAGAAGAGCTCAAAGGGAAGAAGTAAAATGATAAGTCATTGATCTTCTTAATCAAAATAGTATGCGTCTATCATGTTCAACATAGTCGTATCCAGTCATAGTGGTTCCTAAGAAATTGGACAAAAGCGGGGTTCCTAAATTCCGACTTTGCATTGATGACAGATTATTAAGCAGTCAGACCATTGAAGGTAAGTATGCAATTCTTGATGTGAGCCAGGTTGTAGACAAATTAGATCGTTCTCAATATTATAGCATACTTGATCTTGCCTCAGATCATCACCAAATAGAAATATAACCTGAAGACATGTAAAAGCAGACTTCAGCACCGAATCTGGTCATTTTGAATATTACAGAATGCCATTTAATCCTTAAGTGCTGGAGATAGTGCTTGCTGCATTTAAAACAAATAATTCAAAGCTAATAACAGTCGGCTAGTGGCTTAGATAGTTGTGTTGTCGTCTATCAAAAATATTGCGACAGTGATGCTCCTAATAAAAAAAATGCTGATGATACCTTACTATAATAAGTGATATGGCTTATTCATTTTGAACTAGCAAACATTTTGTTGTAATTAAATGTGATATTAACTTCCTTGTTTGTACTACGTACTTATTAAATTAAAATGTTTATTAAATTAATAATAATTAATTCAAACATGGAAATGTCAAAAAATTCTCAAAATTAGTTACTCAATAAGATTCTATTAATTTCCAATCAACAAATTATACAATATCTCAATTTGAGAAAGGAAATGATTTAATTTTGATAATTTGGATGAGATAGTCACTTTCTAAGTAGCTATCGATGATTTCAACAATCAAATAGCTTAACAAGACGGACAAGGGCATATACGTATTTCAAACATAAGGTATAGACATCTTCAGCACCCCTTCTTAGTAGCGCATCAGCAGTACAACGACTTAATGCGTAGACCATGTCCGGATATTTTAAAGCTATTTAAATTCGGTTTAAACGTTGCATCTAGAGTGATTACAGAGTTCTTCTAATAGGTAGGCGAGATGGACTAATCCCACCGAGAGATGAATTAGTAGGTGTTAATTCCTTTCCTTCAAGGTTCCTCACAAGAATTAACACCTACTGATTCATCTCTCGGTTGGGTTAGTCCACCTATTAGAAGAAGTCTGTAATCACTCTAGTTGCGACGTGGTGTATGTACTAACTCGTAGTACTGTGGATGTGCTACTAAGAAGGGGTGCTGAAGATGCCTATACTTTATGGTTGAAATACGTATATGCCCTTGTCCGCAATTTTAAGCTATTTGATTGTTTAAATTGTCAACAGGTAGTTAGAAAGAGTCTTAAAGTAATACTAATATTCAATTTCCATTACATTGGAACTTGCTTTAACTTATTATTACTACGCCTTAACCGCTTCGATAAAAGCTTAAAATGTAACGTCGTAATTTCGTATTTTCGTCCCAAATTTATCATTCATATTAAATAAGAAATGGAAACTGCATGACGCCTAACTTTGAGACATGTAATTGAAATCGCTTGAAACAAAAATCTTAACTCATAAATGAAATCGTTTTCTAGTCAATAGAATTTATGGTTTCACATGTACTATTTAAGATAAAAGAAATAAATTTATTGAATAGATTTATTGATTAATGAAACAACTAAGAAATTAATTGATTAAATAAAATCAGAAAACTCTTATTCCAAAATACAAACGTTTATTGTAGTCAACAAGCAGTAACTCGTTTCGAGGTTCACAAATGCCTCATTATCAGACTACAAAAACGTATTAATAAAGGAGTCATCAAAATATCTTAATTGAAAAAATAAATAAAAGTTGAAGTTCTAACAGTTACAAATTAAATTTTGTGTTTTAATAATTTTTTTACTTTAAAAAATGTAAATTCTGTAAGTAAAAATTTAAATAATAAACATGTAAACAAAAAACAAATTCTGATTTAAAACAAGTATAACATTTTTCTCTCTTACCTAACTGAATGAATTCAGTAATCAAACGCCTTATTTATGTTAAAAATTTTATATTTAATAAAAATTGCTTCAATTAGGAATAATAAAAACAAAATACCTTTACATTGTCAAACAGATTTTTATTCATTGGAATGTAATACTTGTTTATGTAAACATTTTATTTAGGGATGACCCATCGAAGGTTCCTTACAAGACTTAAGGAAAATTTTAATTACGATTTAAGACAAGTATCTGATTTTTGCTTTGTTACTTACCTGAATTATTTAGTAATCAAATACCATATTAATTAATAAAAATTTTTATAAATATTACTTCCAACAACATACAAATCTTTGCTTTCATTAGGAATAATAAAGAAAAATAATACCTTTAAAATTTCAAACAGTTTGGTATCTAATTCTTATAATAAATTTTATGTAAGAATGACCAATAGAAGGTTCCTCATCAAATTTAGAGAACAGTCGAGTGCCATAATTTAGATTTTATAAAGGACAATTTGATAAATTCAAAATTATTTCAAACTTGAATTTCTACTGCTACAACTTTCATTTATTTTCTAAATTGATTTGATGACGCATTTGTGAATCTTGAAACGCGTTACTTTTTGTTGACAACAATAAACGTTTATATTTTGGGATGGTAATTCTGAGATTTTATTTAACCAATGAAATTTATATCATAATATCATAAGTAGAATATTATAATCTTAAATTGGCACTTAATACATATTTGCCTACGATCTAACTAGATTGTAGTACAAAATAAAAAATTTGTATTATACTTTTATAAGAAAATATTGCCACAAGTGAAGAAATGATCAGTTTAAGTTGATAAATAAACATAACAAACAAACATATTCCACAAAAATTGAGGAATAAATTTACTATTTTGGGTTGAATAATAAACATAAAAAAATATTCCTTAAAAATTTTAATGGAAAAGGAATTCTGATATGGGTACAATGGTATTTAAAACCCTCGAAAGATCTTCAAGTGCTTTAACTAATACATTTAGCTTGTTATCGGTTAACTAATTGAAAATAAATTGATTTAATAATTTAACTTTAATATAATAAATTCAAATAAATTAATTCCTTTAAAACAAAAACACAACTTTGCGCCAAAATTTTGTTCAGGTGAAGAGGAATACTTGTGACAATCTTTATATAGGGATAACCAATAGAAGCATCCTCGCCAGATTTGGAGTACATTGTAATTTGGATTTAAGAATAGCAATTAATTTTTAGTCTCTTACTTATCTGAATTATTTCCATAATCAAATATCTTATTTATTTAAAAAATTTCATATAAATATTAGTTTCAACAACAAGAATTTAATTACTTTCAATAATAATTACTGGGAATAATAAAAATAAAATACTTAAAATTCTCAAACAGGTATTTACTTATTGTAGTGTAATACTTGTGATAAATTTTATATAGGGATGACCTATAGAAGGGTCCTCACAAGATTTCGAGAACATTCAAATTCGGATTTAAGCAAAGTAACTAATTTTTAGTCTCTTACTTATCTGAATGATTTCCGTTATCAAATATCTTATTTATTTAAAATAATTAATACAAATATTAGTTTCAGGAACAAGAAGCTATTCGCTTTAATCAAGAATAATAAACATAAAATACTTTTAAATTGTAAAACAAGTATTTGGTTATAGTAATGTGACAAATTTTATATATGGATGATAAATAGAAGGTTCCTCAGAAGATTTAGAGAACATTCACATTTGGATTTAAGACAAATATCTAATTTTTACTCTATTACTTATCTTAGTGATTTCCATAATCAAATATTTTATTTATTTAAAAAATTTAATATAAGTATTAGTTTCAACAAAAAAAATTGTTTGCTATCATTAAGAATAATAAAGATAAAATACTTTTAAATTCTCAAAGAGGTATTTATTTATTGTAGTGTAATACTTGTGACAAATTTTCTATAGGGATAACCAGTAGAAGTTCCTCATAAGATTTAGAGAACATTCACATTCGGATTTAATACAAGTATCTAATTTTTACTCTCTTACTGATTTCAATAATCTTAGTGATTTCAATAATCAAATCTCTTACTTATTTAAAAACAATAATTATTTATATATATATATATATATTCGTTTTATCAGCAAGAAGTTATTTCTTTTCATTAAGCATTATAAAGATAAAATATTTTTAAATTATTAAACAGGTATTTACTTATAGTAGTGTAATGCTTGTAAGAAATTATATATATATATATATATAGGGATGACAAATAGAAGGTTCCACACAAGATTTAGAGAGCATTCTAATTAGGCTTCAAGACAAATATCTTACATATCTGAATGATTTTCGTATTCAAGCACCTTATTTATTTAAAAAATTTAATATAAATATTAGTTTCAAGAACAAGAATTTATTTGCTTTCAATAAAAATAATAAAAATTAAATACTTTTAAAGTGTCAAACAGATATTTACTTATAGTAATGTAATACTTGTGACAAATTTTATATAGAGATGATAAATAGAGGGTTCCTGACAATAATAAAGATAAAATAGTTTTAAGCTGTCAAACAGGTATTTTCTCATTATAATGTAACACTTGTAACAAATTTTATATAGGGATGACCAATTCAAGGTTGCTTATAAAAGATAGAGAACATTAAAATTTGGATTTAAGACAAGTACTTAATTTTTACTCTCTTACTTATCTGAATAACTGCCGTAATCAAATACCTTATTTATTAAAAAAAAATTAATATAAATATTAGTTTCAATAACAAGAATTTATTTGCTTTCACTAAGAATAATAAAAATAAAATATTTTTAAAATGTTAAATATTTAAAAAAATTATATTTACTTAAGTAATGTAATACTTGTGACAATTTTTATATAGAGATGACCAATAGAAGGTTCCTCATAAGATTTAGATAACATTCACATTCGGATTTAAGACAAGTGTCTAATTTTTACTTTCTTATTTATCTGAATAATTACAGTAATCAAATAGCTTATTTATTTAAAACATTAATATAAATATTAGTTTTAACAACAAGAATTAATTTGCTTTCATTTTATATTGGCAAACAGGTATTTACTTACTATAATGTAATATTTGCGACAAATTTTCTGTATGGATAACCAATAGAAGGTTCCTCACAAGATTTAGAGAACATCCAAATTTTGATTTAAAACAAGTATTTAAATATATAAGACAAGTATTTAAATTAAATTAAAATCAAGTGTTCCAAAACTCCATTTATTGATTTTACATTGAAATCAATAAATAGAATTTTGGAACACTTGGTTTAAATTGAAATGTAGACTTCAACACCGAAACGTTCAAAATTCAAAATACAAGTATTTACTTGTTACTCTCTAACTTATCTGAATGATTTCAGTAATCAATTACCTAATTTATTAAAATAAATTAATATAAATATCAGATTCAACAACAAGAGTAAATTTACTTCCATTAAGAATAATAAATATATAATACCTTTAAATTTTCAAACGAGTATTTACTCATTGGAATTTAATACTTGTGATAAATTTTATATAGGGATGACCAATACAAGGTTTCTCACAAGATTTGGAGAACATTCCATTACCACACTTTACATTTTTGCAAAGAAAATAATTTACGAAAATTTTAAATAATTTCAAATTTAATTAACTTTTATTTATTTTCTAAATTATAATGATGAGGCGTTTGTGGTTTTCGAAAAGCATTAATATTTGTTGACGACAATCAATGCTTGTATTTTGCAGTTGGAGTTCTGAGATTCTATTTAATCAATTATATATACCAAATCACTGGAACCCATTTACTGAAGAAGGAATAAAATCAAAATATCATAAATAGAGTATTTTAGTTGTAAATTATCACTGAATTTATATTTTGCTACCATCTAACTTGACAGGAGAATATGACTGTAATTAAAAGTCAATAAATTTTTTATATATTAAGTAAAATGGTATTTATAGATCTCAAAAAGGGATTTTTTTGAGTTCCTTGGTTTATTGTTCTGATATTTGCTTCAATTGAGTTTTCAACTGAATTTTCCAGTTAACTTAGTTAACTGTTCTCTATCAATTGAATATCTGTTTTTTGGTATTTGTTTTGATCTTTAAGATGCTTTAAGTAATGCATTTAGCTTGCTATCGGTTAATAGATTGAAAATAAATTAATATAATAATTTCATTATAAAATTCATTGGAAACAAAACAAAAAATTGCTAAAACTTGGTTCGTGCAATTAAAATAAGAGAGAGAATAGACGGAATGGTAACAACAGAACGTCATCGTACTCGCGTCTTGCAATGTGATTACAAGACGCGATTTAAGAATAGCCATTAACGTTCAGCGAATGTATGCGTTCTTTCTAATTAGTTAGCTACGTGTTTTTTTTTTGCGAAGACGTTTTTCATATTTTTGTTTTCGATTTTGGGAGGGAGCTTTTTTGGTATTTGTTTTAGGACCTAAAAGAATTGGAAAGAAAATTTTATGACTTTTCCAATCACTAAATTTACGATTTTCGTCTTTATGATTTTTAACGGACTATGATTTTTAACCAACTCCTCTTGGTTTTGATATTACAAATTTGCATATAAAAAGTCCAGTCACTCTAAGGTCGAGGTGATGCAATTCTGAATTGGGCTCTTCGTTACTGCAGCAAATAACAATTTACAATTATCTGATCAGATCTATCTTTTTGTCAGCGTGCAATTATCGCGGCCTTAAGAGTGTTTTGCTCAAAGTAGCGCCATAGGCAATATTAAGTTTATCCTTTATAAATAATCAACAAATATCTATAATTAAAATCTAAGTATCAAACTAACTATTACACAACGTAATCTATTCTTCTCGATATTCTTTCGATTCTTTTTCTCTTCACTTTCTCTTTCTCGCATTTACATTTATAACTCTTCACCATATTAACCGTTAATTCAATGGGGATGTCGCAGGCAGTAGAAGTTATACAAGAAACGTCGATAGCACGAAACCAACGAGAATGCCAATGAAACAACCCCAAAGAAATCCATCAAGCTACGTCCGCGCTTTGTGGTAGACTTACCCCTTCCAATTCCACCAGCAAGCCAACCAGAAGATTTGTCTGCGGCACCTGGATCTCGGATTTTTCCAACAGATCCAGGCGATGTTTCGTTACCACCAGCTCCGGGAAAAGGATGCCGGTATCCAGTGACCGTTGAAATCCATCATCGCTCTTCTTTAGATATAACTTTTGCGAGAGCGAATCAAATTCCCAAATATTCACTGTCATCATGCAACAACGTTTTTCACACATTTGACCTTATCCAATGGCTGAACGATAAATTTTATCTAGCAATCACCAACATCAATACATCCGAACATTGACGAGTCCTAAGAGATGTTTCGTTTATAGCCATCATCAGGATCGAAGAACAATTATACAAAATAATTTTCTATCTAATTCTCTATTTTATTTATCTTTTACTTTTTAATGGAATGGATCATTCTAAGAAATTTTTAAATTTTGATTAGCAGAAACCGAACATGAAAATGGCAAATAGTCTTTTTATGTATACAAAGGACAATATATATTTATATATTCTTTTTATTGAGTTTTACTTGAAAAAATATAATTACCGAATCACGATCCTGCTTTAATAGAATTCAATTCGGTAAAAAGTTTATCAGAAAGTGGTATTTAATAGCGTGATCTTTGGTGATTGTAATTCTGCTTCTGATTTGGGCTCAGTTACTTTACTTGAATGAGATCTAACAGGATTGCAAAAATGGCGAACAAACATTTGTCGCGTCCATAAAAATATCATAGGTTTAATACGGCTGGAAAAGTGCTGTCACTTTTTACAAAAAATATATTGTGCTATCACAAAACTTTCATCATGTATTTATAAAATTTGCATCATATAAAATTAAACCTGGAAATAATTTCTTTAATTTGTTTTGATACTACAGAATTTAATATACTAAACGAATTTACTTGATAAATTATTTAATTATTAAAATTCATGAATAATGTAACAATAAAGAAGTAATTAAATAACGGAATGAATAAATGCGCGATTACCGTGGAACTATATATTTTGTTTTTCGGAAATTTGTGTAGATCTCAGGATTCCTGGAACAAAACCTTAATTGGAATTAAAGAAAAATATTTAGTTGCCCTAGTAATAAATATTTGTCATACCCACTACAAATAAATGACAAGAAAATGTTAAGCATTCCAAAATAATATAATGGAGGAAACTTCTCTATTCCGTAATATAAACCCAGGATTACTTTGCTTACAATGATAGCTTAGGCAACAAGTTCGTAGAAAGACGAATAAAGCACTTAATATTGTTATTTATTATTATAATTTCAAAACTCAGCACGTCAAATTATAAATAAATAAATCAAGAAATTTTGAAGGCATTGGGTTTAGTAACACATTGGGTTTAGCACATTTCTGAATTTCGAATTAAACAGAATAAAAGTAATTAATTAACAACATAATTGTAGTTGAAAGAAATAAGTAGTTTGTAAACAAAATAAAAAAGATGGAACACTTTGTTAACTTATTTCTCTAATATCGTTTTAATAAGTTTTATAGTTTCAATTAAGCATGAAATACTATGCATTTAAGTTATGTTGCATTTTCTTTAGTATATAAAAATTTGTGGTTTCAGCGGAAGCTGTAAACCTAATTAGTAAGTAAACCTGATTATTAAGAAAATCAAATATTATTGGCAGTAAACCTGATTATTAAGAAATTATCAGATCTAAAACTTCTTAAATAAAGTCCTGATTATGGATTTAAAATTTGTTAAACTCTTAGAAATTCAAATTTTCCAGCAATTGGATTTAGAAATTGTTCAAAACTAAACCAGCATAACTTTACAACATGCAACCTTACTGACGGTGAGGTGCACTGCTATATTTGGTATAAAGCAGAAGGAGAATTAATGCCATCGGTGTTCATAATTTCTATCGTGGATGTAATATTAAAAATTATAGATCAGGCGACAAAACAAAATATATTGTAGAGTGATGGTTGCTCGTATCAAAATAAGATTGTATCAGTGTCCAATGCTTCATTAGGTTGTGCTGTTAATAAAAAATATTGCTATAAGACAAAAGTGTCTCGTAAAAAAGGATACCCAAGTGGAAGCTGACAGTGTACATTTGTGACATACTTTGTTGAGAGTATGTTATAAATAATAAGACAAGTGCAGACTATTGTGCGAAATAATAGACCAAATGTAAGAAATAATAGACCTAATGTAGAGGGTACCTAGTTATAATGTATAGTGTACTTACTAGTGTACTTACTGTATAATTGAGAGATATTAGTTATAACGTGTAGGCTATGTGTTGTGGTTGTTGTTGTTTCCAGAAGTATATTGTACGCTAGCTCATTTAACTTCTTAGTGTGTATATTAATGGGAATTTTGCAGTAATATATCCTACCATCCGATATGATCAAAACTCCGTTGGTATCTAAAACAGGAAATTGCGGACAACAGTTAGTTACCTTGCTAACTAAACTTACGTAGACAGGATCTTATGATGGAATGTGTAGGGTCAACCATTAATTAATTGTACTATGTCTTTATTGTACTATATTAATCTACTGGTTAATCTTTCATATTACGAGCCGTCTCTGTTTTGCTTGCCAATGTTATATTTCTGTTCAATGTCAGATTACGTTCGATGCTATGCATGCAGATTCGATGCTCACTCTATGCTATGCTATGCAGATTCACAAGTGCGAATTATGCTCACTCTATATGAACAGCATATGAATAGGCTTAGCTATTTAATGGAGAATTCAGCTAAAGTCTGCTACAACACTCACTCAACATCATGCAGAGTCACACACAAAAATTTGGCTTGAAGAGCTCCTTTTTTATACAGATTCTCTTGTGAAGGAAGTTGGAACTTTAGGAAGGCTGTACCTTCGACCAATAAAAAAAAAACGTTCCTTCATATGCTACCAATTTTAAGGAGCAAAATTGCATTGCATCCTTGTCGAACCTCTACGATATCGTAAGTTGCTATCCAAACGGAATGAAGGTAGACGAAATGTTGTTGAAAGAGCTGCCCTGCCGTCTTTAAACATCCCAATAGTCTCTTATGCTTTATTAATGAGCATAATAAAAAAAATATGCTTGCATGCTAAATTAACTGTTTCGGTGCATGTTCGTGTCATTTACTAGACGTAGAATATCGAAGTATACATATTCGCAACTTGTTTCTGGCTTGATGACACAACATTTTTGCAGGGATGTGGGTGCAAGCACCTATCATTGTTTTACTTCTATACGGAAGAATGCTTTTTCTGTAGGAATGTAGTTGTGACAACCGTCGCTCTTTTCTAGTATGTACCCATAAAGTTTGTTGGAGATGTTCTCTACGATGATGTATGACTGAAACAACTGGTTTCTTGACGAAACAATAATAATAATAATAATAATAAACTCGTTAGTATTGGTAATTCTGGGTGCTTTTCTTTATAGATGTAAATGTCCTTGTCCTAGTTTGTATGAAATAAATCTTCTTGCTTTTTCATATGCATGGATACATGAGAACTTTTTCTATCTTTAGCGATTTCCGTACCAGGTAACGCGAAGCACCAGACAGGTTTTTGAATGGATGTGGAATTTCTGGATTTTGCTCCTTTTCATGCGGATATTCGTTGATTCATAAGAAAAACTGCATTTTTTCTCGTTACAAAATTATATAACATTGAATTCAATTTGATTGATTAATTTATCTTATACT